>OMLF01012842.1:16444-44127 GCA_900302615.1 Holocentrus rufus | reverse complement strand
ACCTGACCCCACTCCGCCTTTTTCCAAGGTGAGACACGGTGACATTGAGACAGAGAAGCGTCTGAGGAAGGACCTGAAGAGGACCAAGGCTCTCCTGGCTGACGCCCAGATCATGTTGGATCACATGAAGAACAACGCACCCAGCAAGAGGGAGATCGCCCAGCTCAAGAACCAGGTACAAGAACCAGGGAGCTCACACTCCCTGTCTTACTCTGTAGTACAGAATAATGAAAACGCACCCTGTCACAGGCACACTTTTGGTTCCCCCATCCGTCTTTATGTCTTTGATTAACATCTTGCAACACACACATCCAAATGTGCACATTCTTTGTTACCTACCTCTGTTAATCAAATACATTTAATAAGGTGAATATTTTTTTTTTGTTGTTTTTTTTAAGTTATGGTTGGTAATCCTAGAGAGCTAGCAGGAGAGCTAGCAAGATATGAAAGTGACACCTCCTCTAAGTTCCACATTCAGATATCTGATTGAGTTTTGTCAGTCCTGCAGCTGCCACAGAAGTCTGATATTTTTCGTTCCTTTTTCTGAATACATAATGTATAAAGTACTCTCAGGATAGAAGGACCATTTCACCCAGTATAACAAAATGTGTTTCTGAACAGGATTACCAACTATAACTTTAAATCACATTTTGCACGTAATGTATGTACGCTCTAAATTCATACATTTTCTTCTATTTCTTACTGATATCTCTGTATCTCAATATTCGCAATATAGGTTCATAGTACTGCATAGATTTATTGTTTGGTAAATTATGATGTTATTTTACATTCTCAATGCCATAACTTTATTCATGCTCTTCATTGCCACATTTGCACTTAAAATGTTCTTGACATGTTAGAATAGTTGGTTCTGTTATATTAAATACAACCCATTTGCCATATTCTTATTTAGATTGTATGTATTTTCTCTCCTGTATCCTGCTGCTGTTTGCCTGCTGCAATGACCCAGTACTCCAGTACTACAGGGATCATGCGAGTTTAATCCTGCTATATCTTGCAGAATCAAGGACATGGACTAAATAGATTAGACTCAAGGAGGTTGACTTAAAAAGTTTATTAGTTGAACATCATAGATAATCCAGCTGCTCTGCATCAGCCTCCTCTATTGTTTGTTTGACTCTTAACCTCATTTAACCTTTGTTTAACTCTTAACACTTAACCTGTTTTTTGGCAGTTTACTTGGTTCAGATAATTTGTTTGATAGTGCTTTTAGCGTATGTGCAGCCCAAATGAAATTCATGATAAAAATCACATTTGCAAGGATCTGCCATGCATTTTCTGTCCAGCTGACGCCCCTCCATCTCTTTTTCAGCTGGAGGAGTCCGAGTTCACGTGCGCGGCGGCAGTCAAAGTGCGCAAATCCATGGAGGTGGAGATTGAAGACCTGCACGTTCAGATGGAGGACATTTCCAAAACGAAACAGGCAGTCAGTACACCTTCCTAGACACTTCTCCTCAGCTTAACACTTATACATCTTATATTGCTTTGGACATAATGTCAGCATACTTTCAATACCTAGATCAAATAAATAAATAAATAAATAAGTGTCCTAGGATGACTCTACCACAGGTGGCAATTTCAATCGAGTTTATGATCAAGCTTATAAAAGGATATCTCGTTCTCAGATTGGGAAAGAAAAGCTAAAATTTTAAGAGTCACATTTGGAAATTTATCATCATTCGTGATAAAATAGGCTATTTCCCCAGTCTTTTTGACTGGGGAAATCTGTGGTTGTTCCAGGCTGGCAGTAGATATGTCAAAGCATCGCCAATAGCCAGAGAGAAGGGGTTAAAGGACACACCTGTTCCCCCATAGTTCTTCCTCCATCCTTTATTTACTCCTCCTGTTCCTCTTAGTTTTCTGCTTCGTTTCCCACATTGTCTAATGTCGCCCTCTCCCAACTTCTTCTCTTTCTCCTCCTATCTATGGCAGGAGGGACCTGTGTTTTTTTTATGATCCTCTTCCTCCTACATTAGTTTCCCCAAACCCTCCCCACCCTGTTCTGACTATTCTATATTTTCCCCACTTTGATGTTCTTACCTTTCCCCATCTTCTCATCTGGCCCCACACTGTCTACTGCCTGTTTTCCCTTCTCTTCCCTGCTCTTTTTCTTTTCCTCTTTTTGTTTCAATCTTTCTTTGCTTCCATGGCATTCAGCTCTTTTTCTACATCCTCCCTCCATGGTTTAAAGGAATACTCCAATGTTTTGGGAAAAATATCCTTTTTCCAACTTACCCAAACTGAGACAAGATGTCCAATACCATTTTCACCTCTATATGTCCACTGGTTCAGTTCAGATGGTTAGCATTTCGTGTTAGCTTCAAGTCGATAGGAGTCATCATCCTAGCTCAATCAAGGTGAAAATAAATCTTACAGCAACTCTGAAGCTGTCTTATTTACACAATGCAGCATGTGTATTTGACATACACATCTTGGATATTTAAAAAAAAAAAAAAAAAAGGAATTTTTGGAGATGTTAGATGGTAGGAACTATAACTGCTTTGTTCAGCGGTTATACTTGTATTTCATTACCATGCAATACACATAATGCATTGTCTAAATAAGACAATGCAGAAGACAAATAAGAATTGCAGTAAGGTTAATTTTTTTTTTCACTTTGACAGAGCTAGACTTATGACTCCTGTAGACTTCAAGTCTTTATGCTAAGCTAACACGAAATGCTGTGGATGTACAGAGGACGTACAGAGGTGTAAATGGTATTGAGCATCTTATCTCAGTCTGGGTAAGTCGGAAAAGGGGTATTTTGCGTATTCCGGAGTGTTCCTTTAAGGTGAAGTTGCCCATCGAAATTGACTGTTCAGTAGTGTTTAGACAGATTTTCAATAGGCGTCTGAAACCATTTTGAATTTTGAGCACGACATGTCACCTTGAAATGTATTACTGCTATATTGTCATCAGCAAGGTGAACATTATCAGCACAGTGAAATGAAGGATAGAGATAATTGAGTTCACACAGCAGCAGGTCAGGAGCAGATATTTGGAAAAGATGGATGATGAAGGGAGGAGGAGTTCGACTGTCTAGATGACTTTTGCTTTCTCTCACTTTGTCTGTAGTCTTGTATTCACTTCTTTGCCCTGCCAAACAATAGAAGGCAGGCAGCCTGTCATACACACACTTAGCATAAATGGAAATTCCAGCTATTTTCCATGGGTTATTCTTATTCCTGTGAGGAATAGTGAATGTATAAACAACTGTCGGGGACTTTTGATGTATGATCAACTGGTTAGCAATGTTCCCTGTCTCTGTACAGCTGTTACTATTACAAAGTTACTACTTCCCTCTGCTTGACAGGTTGCGACCGCTGAGCATTTCTCAGTCAGTGTAGTCTCTCAGGCCAGGCATGTTGGCTCCCGCAATTTCCAAATGCTCCCGCCTAGCAGTCTGTAGTAGTCTGTAGTGCTGAAAATGAGTAACACAATAAGGTGGATATTCGGTCATCTCCTCACTTCCATATCCCCTGTGCAGTCGTATAAATAACTTGTTCTGGAAACCAAATTAGTTGAAGCCTAGCTAGCTAGCTGCTGAGTAGAAATAGACATTCGTAAAGATACTTTCGATCCGACTCTTTCGAAACTTTGCAAAATTCCTTCTGTGATAAGCAAGGTTCCTTCTCACCATCTTTTACTGTCCACAGTGGTGGCAAATTTTCCTTGTTTGTGGCTATCAATCAAAGCAAGCATTTGAACATACAGCTATGTGGATAATGTAGCTGAGTTCCCACAGCATGGAACAGCTATGGACACTGTTTTGAACTGTGATATGCAGGCCTTGATATCACAAGACAATGTGGGTGGAAGCTACGTGTGGCTGCAGACTATGGCGCCATATTGAAACAGGTTTTCAGCATTGAAGGTAAAGGTCACAACTACAACTATTCAGTGTCTTCGGTTTTGTTTGTGAATAAAAATGTCAAAGATGGTAAAAGTAAGCGCCGCCAAGGACGCAACAGTTCATGGAAAGAAGAAGGCATTTTATTGTTTTACCAAAATACATGCCAGATTTTGCCCTTGAGACCAGGAAGCAATTTGTATGTGGATAAAATGAATGTGTCTGCTTGATAATGGTGCCTCTGAGGGTGACCTTTGTGCCGCGTATCCAGCATTCTGGGAAGGGTAAAAGGCGCGAGCTGACGACACAAATGGTTATTACGTGGGTTGAGGGATTTTTGATGTGTATCCAGCGCCATTCCACATCTCACACTACAATACAAGAGAGATAAAATCATGCAAATAACATTTCTTTCTTAGATGGCCTGCCGCTTCGCCATCCACCGCTGTGATTGCAGTGTTTTGAGAAAATTGTCTTGTTTTTGACAGCTTGTTTTTATCCTGCCTCAGTTGGCAGTCATTTCATATATAAATATAAAATAATATATAGAGACAGAGAGAGAGAGAGGGAAAGAGGGAGAGAGTACCATGGCATTTTAGAGTATTTTTTGGCTGTCATAGTGTGAGTGGGAAAAAAAAAACAAAACAAAACAAGAAAAAAAAAACAAAACAAAACAAAAGAAAAATAGTGAAAACCCAAAGAGCCTAGCTACATAATTGGGTTGAGATTGCACTGACAGCGTATTGTTAAATGAAAGTTTGCTGCTGTATACCTGGCACATGTTTTTGAGGTGTCCATCACAATATTTTCCCCCACACCTTCAGTGACGGGCGAGCGCAGGAGCCGCTTTCAAAGTTGCTGCTTATATTACCATTCATTGAGGGCAAAGTTTACGTTAAAAAAGGAAAGTATAATATGTAAATGAATTTGCCCCAGATTCCAAATGGATATTTTTAGTTCCTGGATTACACCTCGCTACGTCTCAGCGGTGGGTGGTATTGGAAAAATAAATAAGTAAATAAATTACACGATCTTACCATTACAATCCATATACCTGCCAAACCAGTTACATATTACGAGTAATCCTGTACAAACAGCCCTGCCTGCCGTCCATCTCTCCTTCCCTTCAGTGAGTTAGATTCATCAGATGTGCTCCATTATGCATCCTGAGGTCTGTTTGGACTGTATCTTAATAAGATGGATGCCATGGTGTCAGCGCCGCCTCTCCCCCACTTCTCTCATCTACTCGCTATGTGCTAATGGATTCATTAGCCTTTTTCGCATAGCCACATTATTCATCATTTATTAATCCATAGCCCTGCACCGCCAATCTCTCTCTCTCTTTTTTCTCTCTCTCTCTCTTTTTCTCTCTCTCTCTTTCCCTCTTGTATTATCCCAGTCATTACAGAAATAGGATTACTCCACAGTCCCTCCCCCCTAGCTGAAGGTAGCTACAAGGCATTTGCTGCTAGCATTTAGCCACTAATTGGAGAGCTTGATTATGGCTGAGACCTTAAATGACCCCTATTGAGCCCTGTGATCAGTGGAGAGGCTGAGACTAGGAGCTAATAAGGGAGCTCCTTGGTGAAAAACCTTTATTGTAGTAGCATACATACAAAGCCAAAAAGCAGTAAATGCGTGAGCAATGAAACTGAGAAATATGACTTCACAGTTTGCACCCGAGTAGGTAACCATGTGGATGATATATAAGGTAGTAACATTTATTGTGATAATATTTGTCCATAAAAATCCTAGTTTAAACCATAGTCTTGTATAATACACAAGAAGTAGTTACTGCTGTTTGACTTCATAGGACATCACAGGTTCACGGTTGTGCAGTAGGTTCTATAGAGAGACTTAGTTCAACTGGTTTCTGAAATATACACCTTTCCAATTCTCGGCTTTGATCTGTCTATTATTTCTGACATGTCTCACTCTCCTTTCTCTGTTTATTTTTTCCCATCCTTCCTGAAGCTGGAAGAGCAGCTGAGTCGTTTGCAGAGGGAGAAGAACGACCTCCAGTCGAGGATGGAGGAAGACCAGGAGGACCTCAATGAGCTGATGAAAAAACACAAGGCTGCTGTGGCACAGGTCTCTCAATCTCTCTCTTTTTCTCTGTTTTCTCTCTCAATATTTTTTTCTCTCTTTATTTATTATTTCTTAAAAGATATTTTTGGTCTGAAGCTGTTGGTAGCCAATACTTTTTGTCAACATCCAGTATTTTCAATATCAATATGAACAACGCACTCATAAAAAAAAAAAAAAATGATGTAAAATTTGAAAGTATTCAATATTTCAGATTCTTGTTCATTGAACACTAACACTTACCATTGAAACCCAGCCTCATAATAAGGCGAGGGGCTACCCATAGGCAAAAGAATAGTTTCAATAAGTTCTAAATCTATATGTAATCAATCACACTGCATTATATCCATTATATCAGAAATAGATGACACGAGTGGCCTATATATGGTTTTTAATGAAAGGCAATTTCAGCTCAGTAAATAACCATATCAGTCAGTTTAACTGTACCAGCACACATCCATAGCCATGCACATGTGCATGCACATGTGGCCTATCTGCATATAATATCAAAAAGCAATATGAGGCTTATTTGTAAAAACAATCCCTATATCAAAGCTGTGCATCGAATTGTTTGACCTAATCTGTCCCTAGCAATTTAGTAATTTTCTAAAAGTGGTAGCATTTGGCGAGCTCCTAGTGGCCTACATTAGTGTTAATGCAGCTGTATGTACAGATGAGCACCAAGTGGAAATGAAAGTGGAATAAAAGCGCTTTCCTCTCTATCGCTGATGGAATGATGAGTGATCTGCCTCCACTGGCTCCAAATGAATCCATCCTTCCTGTCCAAAGTGAAGCAGCTCTATTCCCGTTGGGACTCGCCTTAGCGGAGTGCTTCATCTACTGGAAAAAAAGCACTCATCTCAAATATTTCACACGGGTCACATTGAAATGAGATTTATTGATGTGCTTTCACTGGCTTGCTGTGCTCTCCCTTTAGATTTTGGAAGGAAAAAAAACAGCTTCCCACCAGATTTATTTATTTAATCTTGTTAATGTCAGTGTGATGTCACCATGTGTTAGTGGATTTACTCAGTATTTTGTATCTTTTGGCTTATACTCATTTTGGGAGGATTCTGAATTCACATGTTTTTGATGGTATACTTGTAAACATAAAAAGTAAAGTCTTAGCTCAACCTTTGTCCAATTCTGTGTCAGATAGTAGCAAAGAAAATATTTATCAACCACCTTGCTGTTTACCACCATGTAGTTCCGCTTGTAACCTGCCCACTAACATGGACATAACATAACATAGACCTTCTTGTGTTTTTTCGTGTGTAGTCAGCCCAGAACCTGGCCCAGATCAGTGACCTACAAGCCCAGCTGGAGGATGCCCTCAAGGACAAGCAGGAGATCCAGGAGAAGGTAGGCAGTCTTTCTTTCTTTATGTTCATAGCTGAGCCCAGCCACGACTCTGTCCAGCCCTCGCACCACAATGGTGGAAAGAGCTTCCTCCGTCTGTCAGAGTAGCTGAATCACTACTCATCTTTTGCCAGAGACTGATGACTCATCTCCTCAGGATACAGTTAGGCCCTGAACTTCTTACCCAGGAGCATTCCCCATCCAGCAGTGGTTTGTTAGGAATACACAGAAGACAAGCAGCACAGTTAGCATGAGCAGCAATAGCCACCATGGCTGAACAGTCAAAGGAAACTGACAGAAACTCAGACTTCATCAATGGAACACCGAGGAAATAGAAACAGATGACTGCTCAGAGCAAGCGAGATGCAGATATGTCTCTTTTGTTTTTTGGGCCCAGTAGTTTTGCTGTCGTTGATTAGCCACAGCCGACAGTGACTGTGTTTATAATGTTGGGCCTGTGCTTTCGTTGAGTCCACCAAAACACTGAAACACCAGATACTGAAGTAATGACTATGTATAACCAAAGGTGCCATCAAAATCAAGAAAGACAAGAATTTTGAGAGATGATGACCTCGACTTAGAATGAGCTTGAGATCAGACCCGTGTAGCCACAAACAAATACACAGCATACTAGAGGAAAGAACAACCAGAACCCTTGAGATTTATTTTTTTTAATTACAGCGCTTCCATTATTGCATTGGCCAGTGGTGTATCACTTTTAAAAAGTATCCAAGATTTGCTGCCAGCCCTCCTTTCCCTTGGCTTTGCATGGTTCCCTTGACAAATACAACACTTGATGTAATTGATGTGTCATTCAAGAGAGATTTGCCTCAGCAAGTTGTGACACAGATGGCCAACTTGGTTTCACAATTCCCAGACAAGCAATAATGCTGAACATGCTAGCACTGACATCCTCCTAATGATTCAGTCTGGTGCTACGTGAATCCCTTTGTCTGTCAGCCGCTGCTGTAGCCGCCAAATCAAGCCCAGCTGCCGAGGGGGAGATCAGACCTGTAATACCTTGAGTAGTAACTGCCACCCCAGCATCTGACCCTCCCAGATACAAGAGATTTGTGTCTCGGCACGACACCAGCCATGCATTCTCCCATTCAGCGATAACCATCTGAGACCTCTGCTTCGGAGCAATTATCCCAACCATCAGTGAGAATCCCGGGGTTGTCCAACACCACCCCTCCCCCTATCCAAGTCCCCCACATACCCCCATCCATCCTGTTCTCTCTCTGCTGGCTCATTACCTTTGGGAAAACTGTCACAGCATCCTTGTATCACCGGGCAGGGGGCTGGCTGGCTCTAAGCATTGAACTTTTTGGAGAAAGACACATGGCTCTAATACGGCAGTCAAAGTACCCCTCCTTCTCTTTGCTTCTAGATTGCCTGAGATTATTTTTAAGGGGAAAGTCAAATGCGCAGGCATTTCAGCATTATAGTTTTTTGGTTTAGACATAAAATTCAGTGTCTTTCACACAACCTGAAATCAGTTTCTCAGGAAATCCTTATTCCCAATGAAAAGCTCTATGTCTCTTTCTCGTGATTTTGAAATGGTTGTACAGTTGATAAAAGAATTAAATGTATTCTGTGGCATGTCTGTAGGCTTTGAATTATGGATATGAAAGGGTCTAGTAATGAAGGGCTTTTTTTGAAGCTAAGTCCAACGCTGAACTGATGTTCCAATCTGTGCACGAAAGCGTCAGGCCTCTCTCCTTTAAAGAATATGGATGATAGATGTGTATTTTGGCCCCCTCCTCCAGTTAAAGCATCCCACAGAGATGAGAAGACTTCTCCTCAGCTCTTTGATTTGAGGTTGACGAAGAGTTTTTTTTAGAGGTTGAATCACTCAGTGCTTCAGGTAGGATAAGTTGTCTAGAAAATGGCCACAATTTGTTCCACAGCTTTTCCCAGACAGATTAGATTTATTTTCCTTTTTTTGTGAGTTGTTGTTGCTGGACACTATTCCATGTTTTCTTGCTAGTGCGCACATGCGTACGTGTGTGTCAGAGTGCATGCATGCTCTTGTACTGTTCTTATGAAGACCAAATGCCATCATAGTGATTGAAAGAGGGTGGGCTTTCTGCAAAGTGAGGACATTTAACATTTATTTTCATTTCTACAGATAGGTTTACGGTTAGGGTTTCTGATTAGGATTAGGAGTTAGAACAATGGTTCTCAACGTTATGCCATCATGACCCAAAAGTCTCCTGGTTTTCATTGCAACCAAACATTACAGTAGCTGATTAGCACCTTGAATCTGAGAGAAGGAACTAATGAGTGATATCAGCTGCTTAACTGTTTGGTTGGAATAGAAACCTGCAAACATATGGGTCACTATTGCACATGGTTAGAGACCACCAGGTTAGGGAATGACTGTAGTCAATGGAAGGCAGTTACAAGTATAATATTATGAATATGTGTGTGTGCTTTGTGTCCAAGATGCAAGCCCTTCAGAGCCAGCTGGAGTTCCAGGAACAATCCATGGTGGAGAAATCCCTTGTCAGCCGGCAGGAAGCAAAGATTCGAGAGCTGGAGACCAAGCTGGAGTTTGAGAAGACCCAGGTCAAACGCCTGGAGGTGAGAGCCAAAGGCCAGTGGTGGTGAAGGGGGACGTTGTCTTTAAGACATGGAGATATAGAAGGGCAAGCCGTAGTGCTTAGGGTCAGGGGACGATTGAACATGAACAGAACAAAATGTTCTTGCATTTATTAGAAAAGGGCCATTCTGCTCTTCGTATGCAACTGCAACATGTGAATATCTTCTATCATCGTCACGGGCTTTCAGACAGTCCCACCACCATTACCAGTTAGATATTGCCATCCCTGCTTGGTTTTGTCCTCTAACTTGTGTTACTTTTACTTGACAATACCATTTGTTATTCTGTCATTTTCAAATTACTCTCTGATTTTGCCCCAGACAAAAACCTAAAGTGAAGGATAAAGGTTACCATCTGCACGCTCCCAGGGAGAAATTGAAATCCTCTCTCACCCACTGATAAAATGCCCCTGTGCTCATTTTGGCAAGGTTCAGTTCGGTAATTATTAGCTGTGCAATGTGCTTACAAGCAGGCCCACTCCCTCTACTTCTCACCCTCATTGCTAAAAGTTAAAAAAAAAACAAAAAAAAAAAAACGGATTTCTACTGGATTTCTACCTTGTAATGAAATGTTCGGTTTGAAAAAGTTCAGGGTTATGGGTTACACGCATTTTGCCTTTCTGTTTTTATGACTTCTCACAAACATTAAAAACTGCAATGAGTGAATATTTCAGGTTGCCAGAGAAGTAAAACTCATCAAAGCCAGGGGTAGCTGAGCTCAATCAATAGAGATCTGAGGAGGCAGAGTACAACACCCACTCAGTATGTGAAATATGGACAAGGCCAGCGGCTAATGGAGGAGCAGGTTCGCTGACAAAGTTTGCTGTTGGCATCCATACAGAGACTGAATATAGACTCAGGGCAGATTTGAAAGCATGTACACTCATATAGGATTCACCTTTTAAGCAAGGTTAGACACTACAGTATGTTTTAAAGGAGGTGTGCTACACTGCTCCAATGCATTATTGATATCAATAAGCTTATCAATTCCTTCTGACTGAATTCTGTGGGGATGAAGTGTTATGCCCCTCAACAGACGTTTGTTAAAATTATTCCATGGTTTCCCTTATCTGTGCTGTGTGGAGTTTTTCTGAAGGTTTTGCGATTCTTTACTGAGAGCCATGATTCTCTCCCACTGCAATACTTGATTTAGGACTGGCAGTTGACCAGCATGGGTTTTTGAAGTCCAACATCAATATTTTTGGGATTTAAGCCACCAGTTGTCGATATTTTGTGCCAATATTCAATCATCATGGCAGAAATTTTTTTTCACATCGAATCATATCACTATGCAGTCTAAAAGTCGATCAGTTCTTTTTATTTCATAATTAAATTAACTGTGCTTAAAAGGCATTTCTTCTTGGATACTGTAGACAGCCCTGTGGAATTAGTTTTTTGGCAGAAGCTTGTAATTGCTTTAGCTGCTAATAAAATAATTTTAAATCGATTATATTTGTGTCTTTTGTAAGTTGCCTTGTAATAAGCAGGGTAATGTACAGCGAGCCGGTCAGTAATTGATCAAAACCATTTCGCATGGCTTATTGGTGACCATCTTGCTGTATATTACCCCTTCCATATATCAGAATTATACCAGTCTAACCTTGGTCTGGAGTCTGACTTGCTTGACCCTCCCCTCTCACTGCCCAGAGCCTTGTAGCTCGTCTGAAGGAGAACCTGGAGAAGCTGACCGAGGAACGAGACCAGCGCAGCAGCAGTGAGATCCGAGAGAAGGAACAGAACAAACGTCTGCAGAGGCAGATCCGTGATATCAAGGAGGAGATGGGTGAACTGGCCAAGAAGGAGGCGGAAGCCAGCCGCAAGAAACATGAGCTGGTAAGGACATTGCTAAGAACACTTATTGATAAGCAGTCTTAACAGTTATGACCCTGTGGCATTTCAGGAGCAGCCGCACAGCATCCATTTAAATTTAATCAGAGACTTTGTACTGGTCAACCTTTGGCTGAGGTCAATGAAAAGTTCATTCCGCCTCTCATCTAATTAACAGGAAATGGACATTGAGAGTTTAGAGGCTGCTAATCAGAGCCTGCAGGCAGACCTTAAGCTAGCCTTCAAGAGGATTGGTGACCTCCAGGCAGCCATCGAGGATGAAATGGAGAGCGACGACAACGAAGACCTTATAAACAGGTACAGGACAGATTTATTTTGGACGGGACTGGGTGGGTAGGATGAACCATAAAAGTGAGTTTTGAAAGCCAGAAATCATGGCAAGTGGTCAAGTAATCATTGAGTCATGTGCATCAAAAATGCGACAATTAAGGCAATAATACAAGTCTGGCATAGTCCATTTAGAAACCATACCCATCATATTAATGCAGTAATGCTCTCAAAGTGGCATAATTGCAGTCAAATATGTTGAGTACTCCAATTTCATTTTAGGCAAAACACCCTTTTTCCAACTACCAGTGTGAGACAAGATGTTCAATACCATATTCAACTCTGTACATCCACTGGTTCAGTTCCTATGCGTGAATTTCATGTTAGCTTAGCATTAAGACTTGAAGTCTACAGGAGTCATTAGCCTCGTTCAGTCAAAGTGAAAAAATATAACTTACAGCAACTCCAAAACTGTTCCGAAGCCCTGAAAAAAAAAATCCAAAAGGTGTATTTCAAATATACATGATACATTGTGTAAATAAGACGGCTTCAGAGCTGCTGCATGGTTAATTTTTCACTTTGACTGAGTTAGGCTAATGACTCCTGTAGACTTCAAGTGTTTATACTAAGCTAACACAAGATGCTAGGTCATCATGTTGTTAGACATTGAAGGAAACTGTAGTCTGTACTGTGCTAGATTAAGGGGTGATAAGTACACAGTTTTTATGGTGCTTTTGTGCTCACCAAAATAGCTGTCTTTAACTTGGTATTCACACAGCTTCCAAATATATAACCGTAGATGTGTTGGACACATTAGTTCACACAGCTCCATTCTGAAGTTTTCTGTTCACTCTATGTTATCTAACTCCCACAGGACCAGTTCCCATCCAGTTCTTGCTCTGTATCCTCATTCAAAAACATCTAGATACCAGGGTGTTTGCAGCAGATCTCCCAACAGAATTTGCCTGAACCATGGAATTTTGTAATTGATTTCCATCACTGAGAGTGGTTCAGCCATGTAAACAGAAGTTTTTGTGACTACTGATCAACAACCCTATCAAAGCCCTTTTACAAATATAATGGTCATTTTCAGCTGTGGGGCAGTAAAAAAAATGTACAGATTGCACCTTTAAATCCTTCACTCCTCACAGCAGGCAGGATCAGGGTTCACTTGGCCCAGATAGCAGTTATCACAGTTAAGCTGTGGTTCAGCCCAACAGAGATGATGAGGAACGGGGAGAAAACCGAGTGAGTGACGCAGTCAGGATAGATGTTGCGCTGCAAGGGTCTTTGGATAAAGCAATCAAAAGGGAGTTCTGCCTTGACTCAGTCATACGTTATTCACACACACTGAAGAACATGACTAAGTCTCTTTCCCTCTCCTGGGCTCCTTATAAGAATACTTATTTACTCATTCTGTGATGCCTGCCGAGCCGTGCTACTGTAGTTTGCAAGCACATTCCCAGGGAGAGAGAGCTTTCTTCCTACTACCTTGCAGCAGTAAACAGCACTGTGAGTCAGGTTTTATTAGAATACACTCTGTTAGGCTTTCTTCTCCACTCTCTCTGTGAGATAAAAGATCAGGATAAGGTGGTATGCTTACTCAGGGCCCATAAAAACATGATGCATAAAGGTGCAATCTCTTTGCCAAAAGAGAAATAAATACAGGGTCATCTCAGAACGCGCCATGCCATGGAAAATTGTTGAGATATTTTAAGCGTCATTTATTTTTTATTTATGTGATTTATTTTTGACTGATCTGTATCTCATGATTTTCTCTCTTTTTTGTTGTCTCTGTCTCTCCATCCATCATCATGACCAGTTTACAAGACATGGTGACAAAGTATCAGAAAAGAAAGAACAGAACGTGAGGAACTGGAGCTCATGATTTTAAACTTCGACACAACTGTCTGCTTTATTTATTTATTTATTTTTGTTTTTGTTGATTATGGTTTTCACAACTGGAAATGATGCAGTATTCTGAAGTCTTGGAATATACCTAATTACATTGAGAGAGAAAGTGATTCTCTGGGTTTAGAGTCTAGTTCACGTCATATTATGTCCTAGGAAAATCTGAAAAGAAAATCCACCCTAAAACATTCAGTTAAAAAAAAACAAACAGCTATTGAGGATTTTTCTTATCGCCACAGATAACTGGCCAAAAGTAGACGAGATGCAGTCATGTTGAGATATTTCCAGTGATTTTACAAGAGCTTGATAGCAGAAAATGTTTTGGCGATCGTAGCATCAGTGATAAATGTCAGGTTTTGGTGTCAGCCCCTCAAAATCAAAGGGCAAGGACTTCTCTCTGGAGCCACCAACATTCAGCAATTATCGAGGAAGGAATCCATTGCAGGAGAGGTAGAGCTAGCAATTTGTCCACTGGCCCAAAGTGCTGCAGACACAAGACATGTTGTGTTTCGAGTAAGGCACACGGGTCATTCTGGAAAATGTTGGAAATCACCAACTCAAGCAGACAAGGCAGGTTGAGTCAAAGAAGGTACACCAAAAAAAGTAAATAGCATACTTCATAACTCTGAGGGAGGATTTTGCCTTTAATCTGTGGAGGCTCAGTGATACTGCATCATCCAGTGCTCAGCAATTCCCCTATAACCCCGATTTACTCTGCTTGTTATTGCATGACATCACATGCTGAATTGCACGAATGCCACTGACGTGTTTCTCCAGCCCAAGCATGAGAACAACCCCCTTCAGCCTGATCCATCTGTATTATAAAAGCTTTCAGCTGATGGCCAGAAGTGAGCACGTATCATTGAGACAGCTTCTATCGCTGTGTGTCCTGATCTTCCTGGTCGTCCCCTGTGGCATCTGCTAGGATGTTTCTTCCTGGTCTCCTTTGCTAAGAGCCCTGCTCGGTCTCTCCTGCTGTGTTTACCGCCTTGCCTTGTTCTAAGGGCGTCTTGTTGGACGCCGCCGTGTCGTGTTTGAACAGCAGTCAGTGGTGAGCAGCCTGGCGTTCCCTGGGCCCTTTTAATATTTCATCGGGCCGCTCCAGGGCTGGTTGTGACTGTGGCTCGACGGTGACTACCCTCCTGACAGCAGAGAAGGAGGGCGTGTTCCTCATCAATCTTTGACTTGCACTCGCTTAATAATGCAGAACCCTCAAATGTCCTACAAAAAAGCTGTCTTGCTCATCAGGCGAGTAGCACACACGCAGCGTTAACCTCTGGCTCCCAGCCATTCCAGTCCCATGTCAGTGCTTTGTTATAGCAGTCTGTTTGCTTTCAGTTGTTGTAAAGCCTTGTTAAGCAGCGCTGTAAAGTGCAGCATATTGTTAAGGAGCAGCAAGTGTTTTGAATGTTAATGGGGAGCTATTAGAGTATTGCTACACTTTGAATTAAAAAATAAATAAAAAAGGTTATATTGTTAAATAGAAATTCTATGTATTTGAATATTAATACAACATAATGCATTTTTTTAAACTGTTCCAACACAGAGAGCAATCTAGAGCAGTGTGTTGAATGCTGAAGCTATGTTAGTTTTTATATGGCTAATGAATGACTATTTGCATCCCAGCAATTCATAACACTGGAAAGTCAGAGGTCTATCTGAATACATTTCCCCCCCTGCACCACAGTAAACAGTGTTGCCTTTTGATCTGAGGCTGTGGGTAAGAGGCATTCTCCAAGCTTAGGTTCCCCAATAGTCTTTGAAAGGCTGCATATGCCGGCTATGTTCCAAACCCCACGGGGACTTCATTGGCTAGACAGAGTTTCAGATATTCCAGGCATAAACACTAGTGCCTGTAAGACCCAGGGACACAGAGGAGCAGAGCTTAGCCGAGCAGAGCAGGAGGATCCATAGAAGCTAATGATGAATGTAATAGTGTGTAACAGAGATGTACAACCAATGGCGGCAGATTGTCACAGACAATTAATGTCTCCTCAGCACAGTGTTTGTTTGCTCCCCCCAGGCTTTCGGCAGGGCTTAACTAATGGTATGGCGGTCAAGGACATAAATTGTGGTTGACACCATGTGTGAAGCGCTCGATTACATAGTGCCCGCCATTGTTGTTTTGGCTATAGACCTGAGAGGCCCCATTATGTGCTCTGAATGCACCATGGCACTGCACACTGATAACAAAATTCACACAGCAAGGGCAGCAAATTTTCAGGGTTCAGCATTTTCCTGGGTGACGATTAGAGAAATATTCAGTTGAAGTCACCATTGCTTTATTCCTTATATCATATCCACATGAGAAACCCAATGAACACATTATTTGAAATTTCCTTTTCAAAAAAGTTTTACACAGATTCATAATCTTGCTTCTTCACTGAATTTATTATAAAGTGGTTTAATGCATGAAATGTGAATCTATACTTCACATGATTTGAAACTAGGATTTTATATTAATTTGCGCAGCAATTGCTGTAAGTTCCCAGGTAGCTCAACAATGTCACAAGGGTCAGGAAGTGGGGGAGGAAAATAAATAAAATTCTGCTGAACTGCACTTCAAAAACAATTCACTTTTTTCATTTTCCCATTTTCTCAAGGCAGGAATTGTTATTTAAAACAGGGCATCACTAGATAAGGGGGAAGGTTAAAAGACCAATCTGAGAAGGCTGTGGGGAAGTGTTGACTCGCCAAAACTCGACAAACACACAAATTCTTGTGAGGCTTTATCTCAAAAGAGGGGAAGATGAGCAAACAGCTCTGGAAGCTTTTAGCTTCAGCTAGCTAACATTAGTGCTTCCTCTCCCGGGGCCTCTTTGGCTGATGTTTACCCAGTCTTTTTGACGAGTCCACACTGCCAAAAACAGACACTCGGTCGCTCTGTCATCATAACAGTCGGCAGCAACACATCCCTAGATTGTGTAATAGTCCAGACATGGCCTGCAAAACTAATTACAGTTTAAGAGTGAGTCGCTTCCATCTCTCCTCCGTCCTCCTATTCGATGTGAATCCAATCTCAGCACTTCCATCCAAGGTTATTGTGCTTGATAAAAGGAAGCAGGGTATGCACTTGCATTTTACTGGGCAAGTCATTATTGAATATCTCCCCTCTGAAATCCTGGGGAGCTTTTGTCTCTAGCTGCTAATGATTTTAATCATAGGTGGCACTAGGGCCTGCAAAGCTTTAAATGCTGGAGAGAAGAATCTTTTCTCTGTCTTCCATGGCAAGATGAGGCGGTTTCTGAAACAGATGCAGAGATTTCGTACCACCCCCCCTGTCACTGTAGGACTATTAAGCTGTAACAACTTAATTTCACAGCACCACACGAGCACTGGGCTTTGACGGCACTTAATGAGTGTTGTGCTCTTTTCATCTGTGTCAAATTTTATGACAACCCCTCCATTTCGCTGCACGCCTCGCAGTGGTTTGTCAACGTGTAATGATAATTTAGAGGAAAAACATTGCAGTGCCCAACTGTGTACCAAGTCATTTTGTCAAGAAGTGAAATTGTATGTGTGTGCATGCGTGTACATGTGTTCATGTGTACGCGTGACTGGTGAAATACACGAGCTCCGTTATTGGGTTTGTGACTATAGCTGCGGAGTAGCTTTGGATGAGTGAGGGGTGTTGAACCCTCCTTGGATGCTTTACTCTCTGCCCCAGTGCCAGCTAACCGCACAGCTATGCTGATAGCACTCATCTAACAGTGACAACTTAGTGTGTGTCCATCTACACACACACTGTTGGGTATGTTTGTGTATTTCGAGGAGCTCTTTGAGTTGACTGCATGTACTGTCTTTTAACCAAAATGAAAGCAGCAGTCCTCCTAGCTGCCACACTGACACCTGTACTCTATTCTCTGCTCAAAAACTACAAAGAAACACTCTTAACGTTTCTCCCACTGTTTACTCTATTTCCAAACTAACACATCTGCGACTTTATTCTCCCCTTTCTTCTTGCTGTGTCTCACTCTTTCCTTCACCGTTTTCATAACCTCCTTTGCCATTTCATCTGTCATTTGCCCCCTCTGACATGTTCTCTCTGTCTTTCACCTGTTACCCAGTCAGGGGGATTCAGACACAGACTCTGAAGTGGAGGATCGTGTGGATGGGGTGAAGTCTTGGTTATCCAAAAACAAAGGTTCCACCAAGAACCTCTCGGATGATGGCAGCCTGAAGAGTTCCAGGTCAGTACCACCTATGGGCATCTCTATCGCTGTTACTTCAGTAATTGTTGGTATGCAGTCCAGTTGGACATTTGGCTGCTTTACGATTCAGTCTATTCAGATGAAAGGGTTTACATGGTTTTGACCCAGAGGAAATAAAGAGCAGAGCACTTGGCTGAAATGAGGGGAGTCTTATAACTCGAATGTATTTTCCAGCCGTTTTGTCTTTATTGTCACTCCCTTGGTGACGGGGGTCTTTTTTCTAAAAAGGAGCCGCCTCCATGGTAGATTTATCGACATGCCCAGTGGCCAGCTGGCATAGTCTACCTGAGCCTCTCCCCGAGATTAATGGATGTGTCTGCCAGCTGACAGCTTCGATTGCCCTAGATTTGTCTCCTTACCAGAAGATTTAACTCCCCTCCCTTGGATGAGCTGCTCCCAACTTTAAAAAGTTTTGGAGTTTTTAAATGTCTCTTTACTACATGTCCCTGCAGACACCCACTTAGTCACCAGTCTAGTGAGCCACCACTGCCTCTTTTAGCTGTTTTAACATGTCAGTTTAAACATATTCACTGATGAATGCCTCAGAGGCATTCATCAGCTACTTTGATGTTTGATTGAAATCCATTAACAATTTACAGGCTTAATGTTTTTAAAGGATCAATGTTTTACACTCCATGATTCAACAGCTCATTAGAAGAAGCTTGGACTTTGCTTTTGCAGAAAGGAATTGATTACAACGAGCCATTCCTGGTCATGTACTGTCACAGCTTTTGTGCTCTGTGTAAAGTTTTTCTATTTAGTAGTGTAGTCAGTACTTAAGTTGTGTCTCCAAAAGTACTCTTTTCCTTCATCTATTTTTTTCATTGTAGTCTCGTTCTGTTCATTTTCAACTCTTTCTAACATTCCTCATCACATTTCTATTTTCATCATTTGTCAAGTTTTTTTTTCCATTTGTCATTCTTTCTTATTCTCTTTCCTTTCATTCCCCTCCACTTTGCTCCAAACCTCATCTTTGCTGTCCCATTGTCTTCATTCCTTCATCCTTTCCACCTTTTTTGTCTCTCTAGATGTGCTGTAAACATAGACACAAAAGAAGGGAAAGAGTGGAAAGAGGGTAAGGAATGGAAAGAGGCCAATAAGGAGTGCAAGGACGTAGAGCCAAGCAGGCCTGTGTCTGTGATGAGTTCTCTTAGCTACAGAAAACGCTCAAACCTTGACTCCATTGGTGGTAAAGGGGATGACAACTCCCTTTTCAGTGCCCTCAAGGACAACTCTGAGTCACAGGACACTCTATCCTCCTTCCGTAAGGGTAAACCCAAAGTCCCAGACCCTCAGGATGACTCCTATTCAGTCAGCTCCTGGAGAAGGTCGCAGGCAGGGAATGATATGAATGACCGAGAATCAGTCATCTCCCAGGCCTATTCAGAGGCCACCAGCCGAGCCAGAAAGGGCATGGACAGCCGCTGGGGTGACTTCGACAACCAATCTACCATTTCATCGATTGCACCAAGTCGGGCTTCCACACGCCGTGGGTTAAGCCCTGAGGATGATGCCAAGTCCACCATCAGCTTAGGTCTGTCCAGCCCACTTGGACGCCGTCGAAGCACTTCGCGTTTAGATACGGGGAGAGGCGGGGAGTCGCTATATGGCCGCAGTCCCAGTAGCCCTTGTTTGAGTAGACAGTCCGGTGGTCGCAGTCCTGGGAGCGTGAGCCGTGCTGATTCTCGTATGTCACTGGCACGCAGTTGCCGCCTGAGTGAGTTTGATGTTGATATCGATGATAGTCGAAGTGTCGCCTTCAGTGAGAGGTCAGCATACAGTCCACACTCCTCCACCGGGCGCAGTATGTCCATGCCTCCGCCACGAGCCAGATCAGGTGGAGATAATGACCTGGATGATACCCTGGATGTCAAACCAGTCAGTCATCGCAACTACCTGGACCCTGACCTTGAGAAAGCTATCAATGAGGTGCTGAACTTCAAGCCTATTAAATTCAAGCGCAGGAGCACAGAAGACTCTGAAGCTGAGGGAGGAAAATCCAAGAATGAAGATGACTGCAAGAGTATGCAGGATGTGAATAGCAGCCGTGGGGGCAGCAGTCTTAGACGCTCTGCATCTGCTGTAGACTGCATGAGAAGTTCTCGCAGCACGAGCAGTAGCCGTAATCACGGCAGCAAGAAAAAAGGCAAGAGCAAGAAAAAGAGGAGAAGCCATAGCTCCGATTCAGCCAGCTCTGCCGATGACCGGCGTAGTAGAAGTAGCTCCAAGAAGAGGGGCAAGAAGTCCAAGAAGAAGTCCAAGAAGAGGGATGAATCTTCCTCCTCCTCCTCCTCCTCGTCTTCTTCATCCTCAGATTCTGAGTCTGACTCAGAATCAGACTCCAGCTCCGATGCCTCAACGATTTCCTACCGTAGCTCAAACAGCGTGAAGAGAGCCCCAGTTCGACAGGCATCCTGTCCAGAAAGAGAAGAAGAACCAGGGCCACCTAGTGAGGGCCAGCCCGCCAACAAGAAGGAGGAGAAGAAGAGGAAGAAAAGGGTGGACAGCCTGATGATGAAGTATCTGTACCGGCCAGACAGTGACTGATGCAGGCAGTAGGTGGTTGCCTGATATGGACTTGAAGAGTGTTTTTGAAGCATGGTGTGATTCTAACCACTGAAAGGCATTATGTACTCCTTTGTCAACATTTTAAATGCCTCCCATTCAGTCTAACTGCTGTATGTTCGCCTTTCACAGTGCAGAGTTCTAATTTGTCAGTTGTATTTTGGATGATGTATCACCTTAGACATGCTGACATTCTTGGATGTTTACCGCACATTCTCAGTTTCTAACCAAACGCTGGTAATAGAGTTCATTAATTCAGTGGCTCCTCGTACACCAATTAGGATTATGTCTGTTGAATGACAATTATTCTGACATTTCTTTTCACCGCTGTAATGCCATTAAGACTTTTGTGGAAGACTCACGAGGAGAGAAAGAGGCTTAGGCGTGTTGTGAATTTTATCATCATACAGATTAGCTTAGGTGGTGTGAAGCAGCACTCACATGGATGTTACACAGCTGCTAATTCCTCCCCAAATGTCTCTTTGATTTATAGCCCCAAAAAGGTAAAAATAACAGGAGTCGTCAATTAAGAGAGGCCACAATAGATTTTTCCCTCCAGCCCTGTAACTGCAGGCATAATTAGACCCCAAGCATCGATTTACACCAACTAGCGAGTTCATTTACGATGCACGATTGACAGTAATTAACCCCCGGTTTGCAATATTTAAGCAGCTTGAATGTTAAATAATGTTAAAACCCAGGGTATTTTGCAGGTAGACTGGTGATTGAGTTTGGATTTTTCCTGTTTCTAATGGCTTCATGTAGGAATTTTGGAGAAGATATTACAGTAAATGCCACTCAGACAATGTTTTGACATCGCTGCTCCTCACATGTTAGAGTTTTTATTAGTTGCACAATACTATTTGATTTTACTACTATACTACTATGTAAAAGCAAGAAAATCTAATAGACATCTGCAACATGAGAGTATGTACTCATCTTTTCTGTTCACTGGCTATTAATTTACTGTTCAATTTACGGTGTGGTCTCAGTCCCACAGTAGACATAACACATTTTGCATGCTCATTTGTGGCAACGTATTGCATGAACTTACAGTTTCTTTGGAGCACTGAGGGTTAAGCCTAACATTGTTTTTTGGAGGAACCGTTTACCCGACAACATTGCCTATTACTTAGCTATGCTCTGATCATGTTTTTTGATAGTAACATTCGCTCCTTTTTATTCTCCCTGCACCAGCCCCACAGGCCGAAGACGCTTTGGCTTCGACAGATCTGATGAAGAGGAGGAAGAAGAAGAAAAAGAAGAGGGGGGGGCGTCCTACCGCTCCCGATACAAATACAGCAGCTACATGAAAGATAGCGACACCGAGGACAAACCTTCTGAGACCACCACGTAGTCCTCACTGTGTGTACACAGATCATACACACACACACACACACACACCCTCCCTCTTGAATGCCCTACTATTCACTCATTTGATTGTCTCAATTTATCCCGTGCATGCAAAGGTGACCCCAGTTGTGTATAATCGGACATCTAACACACACTAACCACTCTCAGAAACACTGAGCTGCTCAGTGGGGCTTACATCTCTACAGCAAAGCATAGACAATATTAAAATAGATGTTACTATTATTAATACTCTTGCAGAGCTTGCTGTGCCAGATCCTCACAGGCATTTGGGTATAGTATTAAAACTGCATTGTTAAGACCCATGCTGTCTTTTCGACTCCCCACTCCTAATCCAACCTCACTGCAAAAACAGCAGCGCCATTAATAATGACTTGTCTCTGCTGGCTGCATGCAAGCAGCTGTTTGGCTTGAGCAGCACTCCCCTTCTTTTTTTTCCTCATATCATGGTTGTGACTGAGCCAAAGAAGTTGCAATGATATATATTATATACGTGTATATATGATATATATCAGTGCACTGTAATATGATGTACTGCCAAAAAAAGCCTTTGTTGACAGTATGTGTACACTGTGTTATTATTGCCAAATCACGACGAGTTCCGGTAAAAGTCCCAGCGTTTTCTTTCCATTTCTTGGGACAAGTGCCATTTGATTAAAGTGGGTTCTTCTACAGCTGGCTTCTCTGCAGCTGTGCTTGGATGTTGGCTGTTTCATGAACTGCTGCGCCACACACCGAAGACACTCTCATCATCTGCTTGGTTTTTGTCGCCTCAAAGTTTTTTTCTGCCTTTTTCAGGCAAATCATTTTTTTTTTTTTTTTTCCTAACAGCAAAGAGGGCTGCGGCACTAACTGCTCTGCAATGAAAGCAAACCAACCCCCCACAAACTCCCTTTTTTTAATCTTTTGTTTTGATGTTTGACAGAGAAAGATAATTTGTTTGCAGAGGACCGCCGTCAAGAGAATGAATTTCCATGAGGTTTGAGCATACCTCCGTGAAATGCCTTGTCTTATTTTTATTTCAACTTGATTTGACTAAGTACTTGCCGGAATACTTTAGGGATAAAGAGTCTTTGGCTCAGCTGTTTTTTTTCTCTGTCCTTGTGCTTGTTGTTCACATGCTGTCTCTATTTTATATTCAATTTGATGTGCTTTGCTTTCCAGAGGGAATGTACTTGACACTGGGCACCTGTATTTTGTTGGTTTCTTGCGAAAACACATAGACCACTGGGCAGATAGTATTCTCAGCCAGCATCTTAAAGTCCCACTTGGGTACAGTAACATCATTAACTGCACACACTACAATCTGTTTGAGCCAATACTGTGAAATAATGTTCAGTGTCTGTGAGGCCTGTTTTTATAGATTAACCAAGTGCTGCCTCCGAAACAGCAAGAAAAAAAAAAGAAGAAACCTTCATTGTCGTGGTTGCATCAAACCCTTTGGCCATCTCTCTAGTATTTATGAGTAGCATTAAACTATTTTAGCAAGCCATCCAAAGTCCATTATATCTTGACATGGCATTGGGGGCTGAAAGGATTTTGCAGATGCTCTGCATGAGGGGAGAAGCTGGGTGTGATTGTATTATACATGCTTTTTACAGACTCACGTCTTCACTTCTTATTCTCTATGCAGTCAACATGAGTTTGGAAAAGATTTTTTTGAGGAGTGTTTTTTGAACTTGTTTACCCTGATAAACACAGCTCAATAAACTACTTGTCCTAAAAAAATAAAAAAATAAAAAAAAGTGGACATAACTTTGCTGACTGTACACATTAATATTTATATATAAATATCTGTATGATTCATGCTAGCTTTGAAAATAGTTCATGTTTATTTTCGTTATTGAACAAATTGACCACTTGTTATAAGTAATAATTTTGCATTACAGTTTAATATATTGTAAATAAATGATGGTGATTGTTTTAGAATGCCTCCAGACTTGATTTGTTTTTCCGTGAATCGGTGTGAAGTGTTTTCCTACTTTGTGCCTTTCACTTCATTTAAACTTGAATATGCACTTTTCATATGCTCTTATTCAAGATTTCCAGAGGGCATGAAAAAGGCAGAGGAATGTTATTTTGTGATCCATCCGCTTCGCTTTATTTCATCTGCTTTTGAGAAATGTCAACAGCGGCGTTGACCCTGAGAATGCCTTACAGGAACTTGAAATCTCACTGACTTTTGTCTTTTCAAAGAAACTGTTTCCATTCCCCCCCTGTAATTTGAGGGCAAATGGGCCTTTCACAGCAGAAAATCACTACTTCAATGTTAAGCTGCGACAGCACAACAGCAATAATTAGTTATCTGAGATTAAACTGCAGCTATCAACATAACATATTTGGATGACCTGTGATTCCTAGATTACAGTCTTTGAGAAATCCAGTTCAGCTGACTATAAAGATGACTGAAATGTTGAAATGCTTGCTTTCATTCATAGCTAAAAGATCATACTTGTAACACACGTACTATGAGAAGTAGACTCATTTTTGTAACACCCACAGCTGAAATGTCAAATAAATTAGACCTCATAAAGAGGGTTGGTGATGACTATGGATCTCCTGGTCAGTTGATGGTAGACAGTTCATGGACTCATATGGTGTTGTGAATGCTTGAAAAGTTCACTCAAAATCTCACGTTGGATGGAATGGTGCCACTGTATCAGCATCTCTCCACAGCGCATACATTATGAACTTTTTGAATCCTGATACCGATATTTTTAAGTAATATATAGCCAGTGTTTTATGCCAATATTCCCAGAATTACCCAGACATTCACTGTTCAAGGATAGATGTATTGGTTTTGTGATATTGACCTTTTATGCAATAAGCCATCCGCTTCTGACACGGAGGATTCTCCTTATATATGTGCGTATATGTATAAATTTTCGTAGACTGCTGAAATGTCCTTGAGGATGTCAAGAGGGAGAAGCAAGATCTAATCTTTTTAGGAATCAATATTCAATCTCATATTTTGATTTTGGTCAGGAATGTGCTTTGCATTTTGCCCTTCATTTAATTTCTGTGTTCACACAAAGGGTCACTGTTGTTGTTTTAATGTTCTCTCTCACACTCCCAGTAAGAGGATGAGACAGGGCATGTACTGTAAGACCGTTTGGCAACATTTGAGTTGTTATTTATTGCAAATAATTCATCATATGTACATAAGCACATAATTATAACTGCAAAATGTCCCAATACACCAGTGCATTTCTAATGTACAACCTGCTCATGCAGAAGCAGTTGCAAGTACTATATATACCACTGGGCCTGGTTTGAGACTAAAGGATCAAACTCACTTTTACTTGGAACGTTACTGAGTGGCTCTGCAGCCACGCAGCAGTGTGTTTTTTTTTTGTTTTTTTTTGTCCAGTTATTTTATATTTCAACGTTATTTGTGCACAGGCAATCCTCCAGTGGACCCCCATAATGGAACTGGCTGTGATTGCTTGGAGATTTGTGACACAGCGGCAGTGCCTCTGCTAAATCACTGTTTTAAGCCCAGCCATCAATTTATATACATGTATTTGGTAGATCTTGAAGTTGACCTGAGGTAGATGAACATGAATAATAGAGCTATGGAAACCTGATCCCAAATGTGTCTCTTACAATAGATATCATGCAACAGCTACTTGACAACCATAACAAAGCAGATGCATATTTTCTGTTTACTGTGTCATGCCTCACTTATAATAATGTGCTTGATCCCACTTAAAGCAGTTTGATGAGTTTATAAGAGGTTGTGATTCTTGTAACAGATCAATTGGTCATAATATACTGAAGTGAGGAATTGCTGACAGAAGACACTGGCACACTAATTCCACAGCTTATAATACATTTGGTGTATGGGTTCCAGGAATAAATACTTTACTTATAACAGCTGCATAATCCACTCCTACCATATTCATTATGCATGCTGGTATATTACAACATGTATGCTCTGTGTGCTATGTTGACTTAAAATGTGGATAACCTGACAATTCAGGCGTTACCAACTGTTTTTATGCTGGTGTGATGGAGCCCCAGACTCTACCTGCCTTTATTTGTCTTATGCTTCACGAGCTGAATATTTTATGAATGTGACGTTCTTGATTTGGTACTGCAGTAGAAGCAGAGTTCATATATATTTACTGGGCTGCTTCATTTCCAAATAATCTATGTCCTGTATTAGCCATAGACCTGCTGCAGTTGTTTAATAATATTCCTTACACATAATTAAATGATGTGGTTTACTATGTAGCTCAAATATGTATTTACTTCTCACATGTAAATGCTTTAGAAGACACTAATATAGCAAATATGTCTGTGGAATATTGAGATTACATTTTCTGCAGTAGTTGAAGCAATGGTTGGTTTTATGCTGAGGGGGAAAAAAAAACCAGGCCTTCATCAAAAAAGTCTGGCCTCTCAAAATGCATTGGCTTCAGGCTGATGAACTCAATTAAATATTCAATTCTCACTTCAAATCTGTGCACACTTCAAGATTTATGGAGTTAATTAAGCATTAAATTGCCGCCGCATCACTTTTTTTTTTCAAGGCGTAGGAAAATCTAGCATTTTAGGATTTTTTTTCTGCCCTGGGATTTCAAATTTGGGGAAAATCTGGAGAGGCGGGTGAGGTCAGTTTCATGCCGGGTTTCTCTTCACGGGTCAAATACAGTTGGTGCTTCTTGTGAGACTCCCTGCCAACGATGCAGTCCAACTGACAAGCAAAAAGCCAGCAGGACACGACTGGAGGCAAGGTCAGATCTGCACTGGCGCTGGTAAGTGATTCTGTTTCCTCCGTCGTGGTGGGTCTTCTATAGGGGAACATCCCCCAAAACAGCAGGCAGGCTGTTCTGCAGCCTGCCTGCTGCCTCTCACACAGCCTTACCTCTCATATGACTTCAGGCAGCTGAGGGTGTCAGAAGTTGCTTTGCTGCCTCAGCACTTCTCGGAGGGGGGAATGGCAATTTTAGGAAATTCTCTCGGTTAATACCTCACATTTCACTTCTGTCTGGAGTGAAATGAAATGGCCTTTTAAATCCACTCCCGCCCGTATTAAACAGCCACGGTCTACCCTGTTTGAATTAGTTTAAAAATGAAACATGAATTATTCCAATCTATCCTCTTATTCCTGTGGCCTGTTTTCCTAGAAATCCCTCCCCGACTGGAGATTACTGTCTGCAACCTTTGAACCCTCTTAATCAAAACTACTTGAGGCCGTTCAGTATTCATGAGCCGAATGATGGAAATTGCCCTTTCAGCCACTAACACATCTCTGCTGCTGCCAGAGGAGGGAGCGGCGAAGATGGAGGGATTCAGATGATGGAAGGGGAGGGAGCGACGGGGAAGGCAAGCACACCTTTCCCCCAGAGAGAGCGAGTGACAAGAAGATGCTGTAAAAACATGCAGTGCCTTCAGTGTTTTCTCCTGGCAGCAGTGCCACTGAGCTCATTACCCTTCCAAATGTGGCTGCTGTTTCCCTCTTTCCCCTCGGGCTCCTTGGCTGACAGTCCATCTTGTTTTTTGGCTGACTTGCCACTGTCGCCTCTAACCTTGTGTCACGTAAACGGCAGACAGCCCGCTGAACTGTCATCTGGTTTGGGGATGGG
>OMLF01012842.1:0-16424 GCA_900302615.1 Holocentrus rufus | reverse complement strand
GAGGGGGGGTGCCGGGCTGGTCAATAAGGTTTCATTCTCAACAAGAGGAGAGAAGCCACTTGGAAACAGCGGGGCCTGGATTCCTGGAGTAGCCCTCCACTCAGGACAGGAGGCTGGTTGTACTTCCTCCACCTGCTGTGATTGAAACTCTTCCCCGCATTGTTTACGTGACACATGGGAGGGTTACTGCACCACTGAACTCAATGGTCAATCACCCTAACCCTTACCCTCTAACCCTAACACTAACTCTGACCCACTAACTAACCAGCTCTAACCCTTATCCTCTAGCCTATACTCCACCCTTACACTGACCCTAGCCTTCTACTGTAACACTATCCCTTCCCCTCTAACACTAACCCTGACCCACTAGCCCAAACCCTCATTTTTACCCTATACAATGCAACACTGCCCTCAGAAGGCATTGCCACTTTTCCAAGGAAGCATTTGACAGATGGTGATATGCAGGAGGTGACTAAATTTAACACTGGCCCAAACTAACACATTTGATATCACATGGTACGATAAAAATGTAACAGCTTGGAAACTGTTATGGTTTCATGAAGATGTCTACTGCAGGTAATAGCTTTCGTCTCAATTTTAATTTTGGTGCAACATTTAGGTTTCAGTGTTGGTGCAGGCAGTCAATATTGAGTGTCTAAATTTGTACCTAAATGTCTTTCTGACACTAGTTCAAAATAGCTTTTGATATGAACTTTTGTAATATCACATTGTGAAAATCTCTGTTTGGGTTGATGTTGAACTTGACACCATGGCACCATCTGTCAAATGCTTGCTGGGTAAAGATCACTACAGGGAGCTGAAATTAAAGTTCTCTTTTATTTTATTTATTTATTTATTTTTAAATCTTGTGTGTAATACCTGAGCGCCCTCAGTTTCTTACTTTGAGTATATCCATTGCCCCTTCTGGTTCAGGTGCCTCTTTACTTTGAAGTGTTTATTAACGTTTGGTGACCCTCGGCTCATGGAACCAGCCTTGCCTTGCGGGTGCGGAGCTGTAGGGCCGTAGCACAGCGCTGTGGATGCGAGGTCTGGGTCAGCCGAGAGACCTAGTAACGCCAGAATGTATTAAAAGCCCTGCGTGCAGTTTATCAGGAAGACAGGTGGACTGAAGCCTGGGGTGCTGTGGAAGAATGACCTCATGTCAAGGCTCATCTCTGGGGTTGTGTAGGAGTGGTTGGAAAAGGGCTGTAAGCTCTGCCCTGAGAAGGTCACCAGCCATCTTTCCACACCAGATTTCAAAGTTACTCAGAGGTCACACAACTCAACAGTGTGTATGTTTGCTGCTTTGCCTTATAGATAGTCTTAAAGCCTCCCACTGCTGTTGCTGTTTTTGCAGCATATATATAATTTGGTCTTGTTTGCCCTTTTCCCGGTGTTTCTGGTATGCAATGCCATGCTACAGTGAAGAAATACAGATGAATTTAGCTGACTCTTTACAAGCTGTTCAACCAAAATACATGAATCTAAATAAGAAATCCAAATCTTCTTTGTATTTCAAGATGCAGACTGTTAATTTGAAATGTTGAACTGACAATAATTTAATCAGAAAAAGGAAAATCTATCTGACAGCTGCTATAGTCCAACACATCCAAATACAAGAAAACATTTTAACATGAATCGTACTAACTAATGGCATAAGACTGGAGACTTTTCACACCTAATCTTGGTCATTACTTGTGGAATATTAAATATCCCGTCTAATGTTACTGTGCATTTTACAAAAATAAAAATAATTAAAACAAGATTGGTTCCCATAAGGCTATTCTACACTGCTTTCAGTTGGAGGAGCACAAAATCAGTCCCTGTTGTTGAAGGTCTGTAATGGAAAAAAATAAGACTAATAATGAATAAACAAGATTTATGTTCAATTTGGCATTCTAACAAAAGTGGAACAATTTGTTGTTGTTTCCCATCAATGTGATGAAAGATTTAAGCCTGTTCATTTTCCTGGATTGATTCTTTCATCTTCCTCCTGGTGGTGATAGCCGTTTCTAGTCATGTTTTAAGCCGCTGTGCCCTGATGTTTCATGAAAAGGTTAGTAGAGAATAATGATGTGTCTCAGACAGGTGCCAAGCTGATGCACAATCCGTGGCCTTTTGCTAAACTGTCAATCAATACAACTCCTCGTCCATTCCCCTCACTCTCACATCTAATCTCAGCATTATCTCTGTGGGTATCAGCACAGACATTTTTGGCATCATTAAAATTTCCACAAACTACTGCCATTATGGCCACTGCGGGTACATTCAAAGTGAAGAATCCCTGCTTTTTTGCTTATTTGTTCTAAAGCTGGTGGCTCTGATGCCCACAGCTTTAGAACTACCTCCAGTGAACAGTCTGGAAGTGTATAAAGGTCTGACAACAGGCAATAAATGAAAGCTGTTTTTGTCACCTAGTGCCCATCTTTGTATAAAAGAACAAAACTTGAGATGAACTTTCATTTGAGCACAAAAGAACCTTTGAAAAAAAGAACTTCCAATAATTAAAGGATAGGTTCGGTATTTTTCAACTCAAGGCATTAAAATGGTGATTCCCATCATTTATATGTAGCACAACCTCAATGCTAGATTCGCGGTTTCTTGCTGGCCTTCAACACAGTCTAAAGGGCCAGTTGGTTTTGGTCTCTAAAAAAAACATAACAAATGTGCTTTTTGACAACTGGAAATATGTAGTACAGTCATTTATGAATGGAAATTGTCCACTGAAATAAATATATCTACTAGCATTTACAATAAGACATTGCCTTGTATACATCTGGACCATTCTGCTGCTGGCTTGATTAATGCTGCTGTTATGTGTCATTCTGTGTCCTGTTATTGTTTTGCTTGTGTGTGTGTCTGTTCTAGGTGCAGCTCACTGATGATCAGTGTTGGCGGTAATGTGTGACAAAGTAACGCATTACCGCTGTAATCAGATTATACTTAATCTGTAACGCAGTAATGTAACGTGTTACCACCCTGGATTCAGTAATCACATGACAGTTCCTAATAACACAATTGTGTCATTGCTTGCTGACGCTTGTTGCTTGTTGATGGATTTTTTGGGGGTTTTTTTTAGAAAAAAAAGATCCAACTCTTTTCATGCACGTTTGCAACAATCATGTGACCTCTAGTGACACGTGACATAACTTTAGCTTGAGTGATTTCATAGGAGACAAAGAAATGACAAAATGGTAGAGCGAAAGAAAGACATTGTGTATGTCCTCCTTATTAGGATAGGAATTTGTGCTGATATCTATGGTTTAAATTTATATTGTTGACACCAAATGCTGATGCATCTTAGGTGAGTTTCAGGGGAATGATGCAAAAGTAATGTAACAAGTAGTGTAATGAATAACTTTCCATAGGGAGCAATTAAGTAAAGTAACTGATTACTTTTATGAAAAGTAACGAGCAATGTGTAATACATTACCTTTTCTGAGTAATGACCCCAACACTGCTGATGACTGATTGATGACATCTGTGTCAAGGTATGGCCTGGGTTTATTTAAGTGGCTCCTTATCCTGCCCACACTCTGTCTCAACTCCTGACACAAGACCTAGCTTTTTCTTTGTTCTCTTATTTTATCCTTTTTGTCATTTTTGTGTAAATAAATGTTATATTCTTTTGCATCTCACCCAGTGCCGTGTCCCTCCTTATATTGTGGCTTTTAATCCAGTAATGAAACGGGGGCTTGTCCAAAGATCAATTTGGAGTAAGGGAGTTAATCTTTGTACCCCTAGAACTATATTGTCTGTTGTGTTTCTGTTATTTAGGAGGTCCATGCTGATGTTGCCATGAGGTAGATTCTGCATTTTGTGTTGTAACTTGTGCCCAGTCATGTAAGTTTGAGGATCTGGTGGACCTTTCAGAAATGTCTATGGCTCCACTTGGTGAAACTGTGGAGTCTGTTTCCTGATTCTAATGGAAATTCTGAGTTAACCGTAGATAAGCAGTCCACTAACTCTACTGTAACTATCAAGGTTACTTTGTCCAGTCCTGTCACCTTGCCTGCTGAGTGTGATAACCAGCTAGATGTTGGCAAGGAGCATCTCATAGAACCTCATGCGCAAGTGGGCTCCTCCAAGCGATGACAGTAGGTGGAATATTACCCACAAGATTGTACCTTTTGGTTATCGTGTGCAGATGCTGAGTTTAGCTCACAACAATGTGCTGTCTGGTCACCTAGGGATAACTAAAATGTCTAATCACATATTGAAGTATTTCTTTTGGCCTGGTTTGAAAAATTATGTCTCAAAGTATTGCTCTTCTTGCCATGTATGCCAGTTGATTTGGGAAGCCAAATCAAGTGATACCTCAAGCTCTGCTTCATGGTATACCTGTGGTCAGGGAGCCATTTGAGAGACTCATTATCGGCTGCAACTCAGTACCCTGCGGCAATTTCACTATATTCTCTCAAAGGTAAAGTGGTCATGAAGGAATTGGTAAATCTGTACCACTTTTGGTTTGCCAAAGGTCATTCAAGCAGACCAAGGTACTAATTTTATGTCCTGAGTATTTGCACAACACTTCTAACAGGTGTTAGAAGTGTTGGCTGTGAAGCATCAGATCTTTAATGCCTATCAGCCAGAGAGCCAGGGGGTGCTACAGCGTTTCCACCAAACCCTTACAAACAACATAGTCTATGTTGTGTATTTATTGTCTTGAAACTGCTAAGGAATGGCATCCCCCTTCTGCTTTTTGCTATCTGAGAAACTGTTCAGGAGTCATTGGGTTTCAGTCCTGCAGAGTTAGTATTTGAGGCCCACTGTTGCCCATTTTTGTGTGAACAGGAGCAGATTGGAGATTCGTCTCCTAACAAAAACATGCTTGACTTTGTCAGTTTTTTCAGAGAGCATCTTCCTCATCCCTGTGAGGTAGTGTAGCATATGTTTACAGTACTAGCTGACAATGCTTTATATGTATATGTGTTTAGTACTTAGTATTTGGACAAGTTTGATCAGAAGGTTCAGGTAATGGGAAAAGGAGGAAAATTATACTGATGACAATCTTTATGAAACTCCAGACACTGGATTGTAGTAGGAAAAGGTACCAAGGTTGTGTGTCAATGAATGTAGGGGGATTGTGGGTGAATGGTGTGAGTTGCTGCCATCTGTCCTACCACCCTGGCAGGATTTGTTGACTGCTGATGAGATTCCTCAGTTCCGCTAAAGACTCCAGTTTCTTTGGGTTCGCTCACCATCAAAGTTGCATCCATTCCCAGAAATAAATCTGGCCAATTCAGAAGTTCAGCGATCTCACACAACATGTGCAACTGCCTGTGGCGGCTTGGTGGGATTCTGCAGCAGGTCCTCTCTGTGGGGCAGCACCATTCATCTCACTGATTGCGTACACCTGCTACCAGTATGTACACAGAGAGGGCGCGCTGATTGGCTACAGTGACAACTTCCGCCCTCCTACCTCTATTTGATTTGTATTAGAGCACATTACAGTACACTCTTATTACATTTCTTTTTTCACAAATGACCGATTTTGTGACCTGGGTTACAGTAGCAAAAGAGGCAATCCCAATCTACAATGAAAGCTCACTTTGATAAGAATGTTGGCAAATAACGTTTTCAATCCAGAGACTCTGTGCTGGCGTTCCTTTCTACCTCTGGTTCAGAACTGCAAGCCAAGTTTGCAGGTCCTTATGTGGTTGAGAAAAAACTGAGTGAAACAGATTTGATTTGTATCCCAGATAGGAGACATAAGACTCATGCTGTCATACAAGTATTATGTTGCCAGGCCTAATGAAAAAGACATCCACTTCAGCTGAGGTGTTGCCTGTAGGTTTAGCCTCAGTGTTGCTTTCTTAGTGGTGCAAGATGCACCTGTTCTGTGTGCTGGATTGCAGAATTCCCAAGTGTTAAGTGACTATTCCAAAGTGTTTGGAGACTAATCTGTCTCACCTCTCTGGGTCCCATAAGAGCGACATCATCAGGTTGATTGAAAATCATTGTGCACTATTTTCAGATGTACCAACCCAAGCCACTGTCTTGCACCATGAAATTGATGTTGGTGATTGTCTTCCTATCAAGCAGAATGCTTACCATGTGAATCCCACAAAAAAAGCTCAAATGCAGAAGGAGGTTGAGTATTTACAAAAGCATGGCCTTGCTGTTCCTAGTTCCAGCTCTTGGAGCTCTCCCTGTTTCTGAGTGTCAAAGTCCAACAGGACACAACACTTGTACTGATTTCAGGAACGTAAACAGTGTTACCAAGCCAGATTCATTTCCTCTCCCTCATGTGGAAGATTGCATAGATTGGGTTGGAGGTGCTCGCTGTCAGGGAGTCAGACTTGCTCAAGGGCTATTGGCAAGTGTCTGTGGTTCCAAGATCTCTGTATTTGTTACCCCAGACATTTTCCTGCATTATATGGTCTAGGGCATTTGGTATGTGTAACGCCCCTGCCACTTTTAAACGCCTATGTGTTGTCTGAGGTAGCAAACTGTGAGGCATATGTTGATGATGTGGTAGTCTACTCCACTGATTGGCAATCTCATGTGGAAATCCTGTCAACCGTGTTTCACTGTTTCCTCGCAAAATGTGGGTTTGCTAAGGCTACCATCACCTATCTAGGCAAGCATGTTGGTCAGGGCCAAGTGTGTCCAGTAAATGCTAAGGTAATTGCTATCATTAAGTTCCCTGTTCCCACTACTAAGTGGGAACTGTGTCGTTTTCTTGGCTTGGCTTGGCTTGGCTTTCTTGGCTTTTCTTGGCTGGTAATTACCGAGGGTTTTGCCATAACTTTGCTTCCATTGTGTCCCCTTTGACAGACCTCCTTAGCCCCACTTAGAGTTTGGTTTGGCAAACAAAGTGCAAGCAGGCTTATCAGACTGTAAAAGCTATTCTCTGTAGCTCCTCAGTGCTGTTGGCTACAGACTTAGCAGTTCCATTCAAATTGGAGGTTGACGTGAGTGGTACTGGAGCTGGTGCTGAATTGCCATAGGAGAATTCCTTCGGTATTCGTCACCTGGTCTGTTACTTCTCCAATAAGTTCTCTGCAGCCCAGTGTAAGTAAAGTACAATCGAAAAAGAAGTCCTAGCAATGCTCTGGACCCTCAAGCATTTCGAGGCTAGGCTCGATTGTGCAACCATTTTTACAGATCACAATCCTCTTGTGTTCCTAAATTGAAGTATAACAGTAATCAACATGCGTTCATGCGTTAGGCCTGTATGGCCCAGATCTTAAGAGTAGAAATATGTGACATAAGGGCGCGTGACAATGTTGTGTCTGATGCCCTTTCATGTGTTGTAGTTACAAATCAGAAATTCCAAGCATCGCATTGACATAAACATACCATTAGCCAGCGGCAGAAGAGAGTAGATGTATACAGGGTAGTGTAGTATCAAAGATGGTGGACAAAAACGACATATAGTGGATTTAATTAAATCCACTGTATGTCGTTTTCTGCAGCAGACCCCAATGGTGGCTGAAGCCTATTGTTAGCGGCACTTTGCAACATTCGTTTGAGGAATATGAAAGTTTGTTAAAACACTGGCCTGTACATTACTTTTTACAGAAGCCATAGAAACTTAAGTCACTTACCCACAGACGCTTCTTTTTTATTTTTCTCCACCCAGCTTTAGTTATCTCTCATTTGTTCCAAAGATAACAACTTTTACATTTACACTTGCAGGATTTAAGCAAATATTAGCGACTAATGTTAAAATCTTTTCAAATACGTACTTAAGTAAACCATAAGTGGGAATGAATCAGTAATGTGATGTGGTGGATTTGCATCATATCAAACCAAGTTTTCTGCGACCTGATAGCATTAATATTGACAAACATGCTTATTTTAATAAAAGAAATTCAATTCAAAGTTGCTCTCCTAGCCTCAATAGTAACTACCATATTAGGTCTAAATTAATTTATTAAGAAACGTACCATATTTCTATGTAATTTTTTAAAAACATAAAAAGAAAGATAAGAATATACATAAGAATTATTTTTGAGAATAGCAGTTTATAGCAGTTTGGGTTGAAAAATACAGAACGTACACTTTAAGGAATGAGAATATGAGATCTGAGATTTTCTTGTTTTGTGTAACCTGCATATATGCAGGGACAAATGAATTTTTTTTCCAGCACTGTTTCACATTCATAGCTACCTGGCAGCAGCATTTGACTAACAGCAATGTTCAGGAGGAGGCCAAGATCAATGGCAAACCAAACAAACACAGCATCTCCAGAGCACGATATCATAACACGGTCTCAAAACTCATGTTAAACGGATGTGGATAACTATGGACATCATCTCAACTTTTCATTTTGGTGCTATATTTATACACAGGGCTCAATATTCTCCTCTGTGTCTAAATGTTTGCAGGGATGCATTACATTGCTCTGTTCTATTGCTATATTAGTCCTTGCCATTTATCTCTGTCCCATGAGGCATAAAGACATTTTTAACTTTCCACGCTTAGTGAAATTGTCAAACCTGATGTCCTTGAACTAAGACAGTAAAGATCTTTCCAGACAGCCGAAATAAAGTTCCCTCTTGTCATTTCTTATGTGATATTTCAGTGTTATCAACCTCAGTGTCAGAGTGTTTGCTGGGCAGCCACATTCACACTGGGAACTGCCCAGAACAGCCACAGTCTAGCTCCACTGGGTTACGTGGCTTGCTCAACAGACACCTCTAGGCTACTACTGCCCCAGTAAATATTCATCACTACATCACCGCAGCTTAGATTCTGGGAGAATGTCACTTATGATCTCAAGCCTGTATTTGCCTGAAAGCCTCATGACAGCGGTGGCAGATTTCTCTGCAACAGTGAAGGAGAGAAAACAGACGTGACGCTGTACCGGAAGCTTGGCCATGTGGAAGAAAACTTTTGCTGTCATTCTCTATCTCAACGTTTTCTTCCATCTTTCCAGTGTCACATCTGTGTCAAGAATGATGGCTCCAGTTGTTGGCTTTCAACCCCCGCAGGACAATTTTCAACTCACTGCTGGTACTCCTGTTTGGACCTGTTTATCCAAGTTTGATATTTACAAGTTTTGAAGCATTGGAAAGGGCCCTGTCCAAGCAGCAGTGAGTGGATATGAATTTTTCTTCACAAACCATAATATAGTATGTATTCTGTACTGGTAGCAAAAGACAATAAATTTAACCAGCTGTATGTTATTAGCACCCGGAGCTGGATCAGCTATCAAGGCATGCAGAACAGACACTGAATGAGTACCAATCAGGTGTCTAATACATGTATACAAAGCATTTTCTGAGTAGAGCAGGAAAAAGCCGTTTTTTTTTTTTTTTTTTTTAATGCTTTGCGAGATTACACACGCCATACATTTTTCCAGAGGGGTGGTTCAGTTGGCCCTGGGTGATGATTATTGGTGGTTGAATATTTGCATTTGCATGTTTAATGTACTTCTAATTCTTGTAATTTGCATAATGGCTCTTTGCTATCCATCTGAAGTCACTTAGAGGCAAAGGAGCAAATGGCTCGCTGATCTGTAGCATTTCACTGCATAATTTTCCCATTCCCACTGATGGCCTTGGTTGGCATCCATTGTAATAGGCCGGCTGATTGGTGATTAAAATGTTTACCGGTACATGGGGAAAGAGATCCAGGCAATAGCCCACCACTGAAGACTGAGCACGCAGCTGGCTGCACATAGACAAATGGCTCCACGGCTGATGTCTTTTTAACCATGTGCTTAGTTCGCAAAATGGCCAACTCTGGGAAGGCAGCAGGAGGGAGATTAACTGATACAAGCCATCATACAAGCCAATATGTTTACAGTTTTTTAAAGTTTATCATCATTTGTCACAGATGGATGCATTTACAATTGCACAACACAGAATGTAGTTGGAAGCTGTGATTGGTCCCTGGTCAAAGCGAAGGCTGTGACACTGCGATGGCAGCTGATTTCTAGTTAATACTAAAACAGGTTCTCAGTGCCTTGGAGAGCAGCTAGACTTGGTATGCAAACTACAATGCCTGATATACAGTTCCAGGGTACATTGTTCTCCAATGGCAAGAATCATCAGGGTCGTTTTCTTTTTTGCTATCAATTAAAATATATTGCTGCCCCAATCACTGCTTTCATGACAAGTCCATACACTGAATGCTAAATGTCTACAGTAGCTGATTCCACAGTGTGGAATAGGCATCGTCAAGTGACTGCATGAAACCATGCAACAACAAACAATACACTTGGTGTGATGGAATTTTACAGCTTGGTGCATAATTACCATAACAATACCAGATTTTAAGACCCATGATGAAATTGAGCAAAATATTTCATGCCCAGGCCCAGCTAATATGTCTTTTTTGTTGTTATGAGTCATAGATATTCCATTTGGGCACATAAAAAACATGCTAAAAAACATGTCATCCTTTCTCTACAGTGCTGATTTAGACTTTGCCTGGAAGCGTCTGATTCTGAAAGGTGAAAGGTCATAAGAGGGCACTTCTCCCTGGCTGAGTTCACACAGCAGCTTGCCAATGATTGGTCCAAACTTGAAGCCGTGACCTAGATGAGAGAAATTATCACAATGAGCGATGTACCCAGATCATCAAACCATTTTAGGTGAATCAAAATCACAATGCGAGGAAATATATGCCCGGCACCTTGTGGTTACCCTATAAATAGCCTGTGTCTCACGCTCCTTTGTCTGAGTCAGGCAATGGGTTTGAGCCTCGCATGAGTGAATACAGAAAAAAAAGAAGTGGAGCTATTGCACTGGCTGTCACTGGGCATCTATTCACTTTAGTGAACCGAGACCAAACGCTAAATTAAGGGAGATTTGTCCCTTCTCTGGGTGATGGGTATATGTGCTCAAGCCCAGGAGTGAGATGAGAAAGCGGCTATTTTCGAGATGTAGCCTAATTCTCCTTGTTGCTAAGGTCTGAGAGGCAAATTGTGAATGTCAACAGGGCTTGAGGAATGCAGCACATCGCCATCTGACAAAGGTCTCTGAGCTCCTGTGGATTCTGCCTGGCTTTGAAGTCATAAAAGCTCAGCTTTGACAGTTTGGCCACGTGCATTTTCATCTCGCCGGAGAAGGAGAATAGAAAACCTCAATAGCTGGCCAAACCCACAGGGTGACTTTGTAACCATGGCAACCCCCCAGGACTTGCTTTAAAGCACTTGTGTCAGGCTTTGATGACAAATGCAAGCAGTGAAGGAGGGGGAGGAAGGCAACACATTTTTTTTAGTATTACGGATAAGCCCTATGAACTTCTCCAATATGGTACTGAGCGTCTTTGCTGCTACAGCAGAGGGGCTGGAGAATGAGCTCCAACCATTGATCCAGATGAGCAAATAAACACTGCGAGGGCGCGGCATGATAATTCTAAGCAATTATTAACACAGACAAATAAGATAAGAGCAGACCAAATTGATTCTTTAAGGACCGTCTGGTAAAGTGAGGATGCAAACACACACTCTAGAGTTACCATGACTGCCCTTGTATTGATTACATGGCTTCTTCAATGGCTTTTTCTAACCCGGCAGAGTAAATTTCCTAGCAATAAATGCCCCGTTATTTCAGCCACTGCCTGGTCCTCTGAAAGCAAAAAATTATGAGCAGAAAATTAATTACAGATATAATTAGCTGAAGGAGAAGGCTATGGGAACAGATGGAAAAGTGCCAGGAGACCCTGAAGGCAACTCCAGGAGAGGACCACTGACACGCAGAGAGGTGGGACAGAGTGAGCCTTCTGGGTGCCTCAGCCATGTTAATTAGAGAGTAACATGAGTCCAGACCCAAAGCGAAGGCTCCCCACCTTTCACAACGAATGAAAAAGTCTCATTAAAAGTTTGGTGTGTACAGGGCATGTTGAATATTTCTGCAGCTCTGACCACTGTGTGAACACAGGGACCTGGGACAGTGTTTAATCTACTACAACTTTTCTTTCGGTGAAATCAAAAGAAAAGACTCTGTGAGTACTGTGACTTGGATTTACGGTGTTATCCTACCATACCATTGCCTGGATCTACGAAAGGCTTACACAAATCAAATATCACAAACAAAAATATTGTTATTCGGATCTGCTAACAGAGCACGCAGGCCAACTTGAGAAAAAAATGGGTCAGTCAGGATGTTGCTTTTCTTTGTGTTGTTGACTTGTAGAGTTTGAGGCTGTGCCAAGGCCAGAGCACCAAACAGAAGGGGGGTGCATATGGAAATTGTCAGTACATATTATATATCAGCACACAGTTATCTGTCGACTGTACATGCTAGTCACATTCTAGGAAAAGTATGTCTTAAAACACGTGCTGGGAATAAAGCACACTATTGAAGAACTAGTAGGAAGATCTTTGCACATTGACGAGCTTGGCTGTGGTGGATGACCAAAGAGCGTTAGGAAAATGGCCTCAACTTACTTGACATTTTTATGGACAAATTACACAGCATCACTTTGGAAACAGTTACAGGGTTAGGTTTTGGATGTTCTGACCATGATAAAAAAGCAACCTCCAAAAAACTCTGTGGCAGGGCTTTTGATAGGCTATGGCAGTTTGAGTTTTACTTTTATGATCATTTATGTTGTGTTAGCCTGAGTTACACCAACAAGAAAGCAAAATGAAAATCATTGTGGAAAGAAAATGTAACATGGTCTGCTCAGAAAACCGATATTTAAGTGGTAATGTGTTATAAATTACCTTTACTCTTGTCTCTTTGGTGCTTATCCCTGTGTTATTTTCCCAGAGATCACCTGTCAGTGAAACTGGGTGTCCAGTTCTATGATATCTTTTTCCTTGGGTTTTCTGTTGTTAATGTCTCTGGCGCTCTTTTCTTTTTCTGTTCAGCCACATTAGCTCTTCTTCTGTTTATTCTAAACAAACCGAAACGTAAAATGCATCACCTCTTGTGTGTCAGGGGATTTTTTTCCAAGAAATATCTACCAGACACCGGCTCTAATTTTGTGACTGGCTTTGTGTTGGTGAATTTTCCCATTCCCGCTGATGGCCTTGGTTGGCATCCATCGTAATAGGCCGGCTGATTGGTGATTAACGCTACATGGTGAAAGAGATCCAGGCAATAGCCCACCACTGAACACTGAGCACGCAGCTGGCTGCACATAGACAATTGGTTCAATTCTGGGAAGGCAGTGGGATGGAGATTGACTGATACATGCAATCATACAAGCCAATATGTTTACAGTTTTTTAAAGTTTATTATCATTTGTCACAGATGGATATATTTACAATTGCACAACAATGTTAGAATCTAGTTGGAGGCTGTGACTGGTCCCTGGTCAAAGTGAATGCAGCGTGATGGCAGCTGATTTCTAGTTAATAATAAAACAGGTTCTGATTGCTTTGGAGAGCAACTAGACTCCTCCAATTTCAGTTTGTTTTTTACTCACTTCACTCAGCCAAAGAGTAAATCGGTGCAAACATCCATTATTGTATAATGTAGGTTAGATGTCACAGAGCTCTCCAGACTACAATAAAGTGAATTGTGCGGTATCATAACAAGAGTGAAGAGGAAAAATGTTGGTCTGCAAGCTATGTGGCTCCATATACAGCTCAAGGGCAAGAATCAGGAGAAATCTTTCTTTTTCTTTTGAGAAATCACTTGTCAATCTGACATTGTCCAATATTGTGATGAAGTGAAGTTTGAGTTTCTGTAGATGGCGCTCTTTTCTTTGTCAGCCCTGCCATAGTGACTATTGCTGCTCATGCTAACTACCCAGACTTTTTTCTGTTTATTCCAGATAAACTGGAAACATCAACTTCAAGCATCACTTCCTTTACACCAGAGGATTTTTCCTGGAAAAGACCTACCAGACACCAGGGACAGCATATAGAGGCTTTTTTTTTTTTTTTTCCCTTTTCAAGAGCAAGGTGGCATTTTTATCAGGTGCCCACAGTTTTTTTTTCTTGCCTGCGCCTGTTTGGTATTTTGATTGACTTGACTGAGCGAGTTGGGAGGAGAGGCGCAGTCGGGGGTATGTCAGTAACCATCAAGCAGTGCAGCGCAGTTTTGATGTCAAAGATTACAGGGATTTGCATTTGCGCTGCCTGTGTAAAAAAGCACACGGGGCAAAGCACAAGCCAGTTCTTGGCTACTTTTGTGGCTTTGCCTAGAGGGCAACACGCACACCACTTGCTGCTTCTCCTCTGTGCTGCAGGGAATTGATTCCCTTGAAAATCCAGGTCAAAAATACATCCAGCATAAACAATATTACTATATTGCCTTGTGGCTTTAGCAAATAATGCACACATGAACAGGTCCTAATCAAAATCTTAACCAACCCTATTCTGAATGATATGTTGACCAATTTGCCTGTGATATAAGGTATGTCCTCATGGACAGATGATGAAGCTGAACTGCTTTTTAAAGTAACTGAGTACGTGATTTTGGATGGGGGCTACCACCTACCATCACATGACAATCAAGCTTTATCTGTTTTCTCTATGGTACAGTGCTAGACTGGCATAGTGTAACCAGTGAAAATCTAAATTTCTGGTGGACGAAAACAGTGTTTGTGTGGACAGAAGGCTAAAATGTGGAGGAAAAAAAGATGCATTTTCAGATTTGATGTGTGTGGTCAAGGTCTAAAGCTCTCAAGATGGGAAAAATAATCCCACATAGTTTATGATAATTATATATGCATGTCACTGCAGTGTGAGTGATTGTCATCAAACACAGAGCTGTCAGCATGCACCCTGATGCCTGGAGTGGGAACTGTGGAGGCGGATGAATCCTCTATAGCTGTCAAAGAGTGGCTGGTGGATGTCTCTACCATTCCTATAGCCAAACTGTCGTTACTGTTCCACTGCGTGCCATTGACTCACAATATATTGCCCCAGGTGTTTATAACAGCAAAGGTATAAGCTTGCATTAATTGGCTATTATGTTACAATATCAATCAGTGATAAAGAGTTTCGAAACAGATATGTATCATTACTTTTAGTACTCAGTAGTGATGGCTGTGATGTTTGTTTCATTGCCCACTTTGGTTGGCCTTATATTTGCAGGTTCACACTTTCATAGAGTTGTCTGTCCTGTGTTCATTTGTCTAGTCTTACCTTGCAGGGTTAATTGCTATTTGCAGTTTGTTGTAATGCTAAGCCACAAGCTGTGCCATGTCAATAGACCCGGACTTATCTGCAGTTCAAGTAGAGTTATGGGCAAATTAAAGGACCATACCAGTGGTTTTGAATGTTTGGCCCATTTCAGTGCAATTTACCCACACTTTACATTGCAACAAGCCATTTTGCAAATCATGTGGGAGTACTGCAGATTGAACAACATATAATCAAAATCCCTTGAAAAGATGAATTTTTGGTTGGCACACCCACCTTATGATGTTCTGCTTCTGCTGTTAAAAAGTCATTACCATTCATAAAACTGATTATTGATAACTGATAATTCACTGTGTATAGCAAACTGTCCCCCAGGGATCATTTTCCGGGGGGGAAAGATTTAGATTTCTTGAGTTGCATGAGAATGAAGTCCCTAGATTCATATTTTTAATACTGTTTTAACTCTAAGGTCAGAGAAGAGCTGTGCATTTCCATGCTCTCAAAATGTGGAAAACAGATTAACGAGTTTATGACACAGTTATAACCACTTTAAAAATGATCAAATTCACAATAACATCATATTTGTACTTACTTGTACAAATAACTTATAATATTGATGAAAGTAAATACAGATAACATGTTAGCATTCAAATTGATACAATAGTAGCCATTTTGCATTAAATGTGCAACATATTAGTTAGCCTACTGTACGAACCTGAGAATCCTGCTCCAATAACAATGTTACTGTAGGTGGGGTGGCAGTCCAGAACAAAATGGCGGTCCGGTGTAACCTGCAAAAATCATACCAGAGGTTCAAGTTATAGGGGAAACTTCATCCTTTCTCTTGCCAATTTGTCAATTTTTGACAATGATTGCAAAATCTACTGTTTCGTAAAATATAGACTGTTCACTTACTGTTTTGAAACTGCACCTTTTGAACTTCCCAATTATCTCCTGGCCAAGTTTCAAACCAACTTTTGATGTCTTCAGTTTTTCTACTGAATTTGTTTGGGATCTCACAGTTTGTGGTTTTCTTTCACAATACTATTGTCAAATAAAAACCATGTGGCTTGTGGCCTGTGTTCCTGTGAGATGTTCTGTATGTGTGGAAAAAGGTGTGCTCTAAGGAAATTGCGCGGCATTGTTAACTTCCAGCTAACTAAAATAACGAACTGTAGAATACATAATACCCTCTAACAGTGGCTTATAGAAACTTTTAGTATCACTGTAGCAGCCACAAGCTGTTTAACTACCTCATCTTATAGGCATCACAAATAGATGAACAAAACACTGTTAACTGAGAAAAGGCCATGACTATTATGATTTTCAGAGGCATTAGACAAGGTCACAGAAATCATGTTTTCCTGGAGCTTCAGTGTGTGATCTTTGTAAAAGCAGTGTGCTGCATTGCTTGAGGGCAGAA
>OMLF01012841.1:0-17362 GCA_900302615.1 Holocentrus rufus | reverse complement strand
ACCTTCGCCCTCTTTCCTCCCGCTGGCCCCACCCCTTCCCTCTCAACTGACTCTTTCTCATTCATTTAACCGGCTGAGCAAAGTGTCTGATAATTGCTCTGCCATAATTAGCATAAGCAGTAAGCATAATAAGATAAGTAGACGTCTCCATTTCCCTTTCAATTTACAGGGGCCACTTTTCTTCGCTTGTATTTTAAATAATAATTGCTGGGGACGTCATACAAACGCACGATACCATACATCACCCAAATTAAATAATAACAGGCACAGAGTCATTCTTCCAGCCTGGGAAACTTCTTCTTGAGACCCATATGCCTTTCATCAGAATTCATTAGGCTATTGGCAACTGTTGATGAACTTCCTCCAGGCTCTCTCTCGTCATATCAGATGACTCAGAAAGGATTGCTGATATTTCCTGGAAAATGTCGTTTTAGTTCTTTCATTCCAGCCCAGCGGAGGTGTTGCTGTTACTGGAAGGCCTTGCTGTTTACCTTATCTCTAAACACTTTGGGGAACAAGTGGCCAGCCAACAGAAAGTATGCAGAAATGCGCACACTAACACACACACACACACACAAACACTTTCTATTCGGTGAAAAATGAATTCCAAACCCCTGTTTACACTTGGCGCCGAACACATTCTTATAATTTAAACATTACCCAGGGAGTGCCTTGCCTCGGCATTCAAATAATACACAGCTGTGTCTCAAGCCCTCGCTGGTACGGATTGCGGTGTTTTTTTTTTTTAATGCAACGTGTCATTGTCGGCTCTAAGCACCCCAAGGCAATCCCATCAAGCCTGCACAAAGGCCAGACGTCCTCCTAGGTGTGTCAACAGAGTTCAGCGCGTCAAAAACCGCAGCTCTGCTTTGTTACGTTGACCTATTATTGGGGGGAGATTAGAGACGTGGTGTCAGAGAGATAGCTACTATATCCTGCTAAACTGGATACAATAAGCCGCCGTTCCTCTGTAAACCTGACTGAGCTAAACTGAAGGCTAAACAACCAGTGTAAGGTGTGGTATTCCAGAGTCAACAACAGTGTGTGTGTGTGTGTGTGTATGTGTATTAATCAACTGTGTGTGCTTGTGTGGGTATAAAACTATACAGTATGACAGATAGACGGCCGGTAGGTACACATATGGAAGAGACAGACAGCCTGATACAAGGAATGTTTGTGTGTGTGTGTGTGTGTGTTGGAGATGGAGATAAAGGTGAGAGATGGTAAACCTGTAAGTCCGGACGAGTTGCCACATGTCAGCCCGTGAGCGTGACAAGCCTCCGGCTGGCGCAGGAAGGGTAAAAAAAAAAAGAAAAAGGCAGAGGAAGAAGCACATAAGAAAGCCAGGCGCAACAGGAAAAACAAATTTATCATCAACCAGCACAGCGGGCCATCACATTAAACCAGAGGTCTTCCTGTTTGTGTTGGCCAAAAGCAGAGGAAACAAATGACTACTGTACAACATGAAAAGTTATCTATTGTTTGTCTTGAGTGACTTTCACCCTTCAATTTGATAGTGTACGTCTCATTTTACCTGTTTTGAATCCTGGTGCTCAAACTGCATCAAAATTCACGTTGCTACCTTTTCCAAGTGCTTTATCATCAAATCATTTCTTGGAAAGCTCTGCCTGGGATCCTATTTGTATTCTGGCAATGACTATTGTGAAACAAAGGAAAAATGTGAAGTTGACCGTACCCATTGTTTAAGAATCTGATTTACTGTAGAAAGTACTGTCATGTGAGTAACTTGAAATACAAAAATACTGCTTCGAAAAGTATCTTGACACAAATTGTTATATTTTTTTGCCAAATATTAATCAGGAAATGCACAAAGGAATTCTGCATTTATCTTTGAAAGTGATGAAAAGAGGATTTTTTTACCCCTGTTATACTGTGTTATGATTGTGTTTGGAGCAAAGGGAGGAGAGGAGGATTATTCTGTTTGGTCTGTATCTCCTTGAAAATAAGGCTCTCGCAGCAAGTGGTAAAAATGAGTGCTACTGTCTTTGATCAGTGCAATACATGTCAAAACAGAGGCGAGCTGGTGGGTAAATGTGTCAGCTGTGGTAAATACAATATACAGTGCTAATTTTATGTCATGACTGTATCAGTCTACCTCGACGTAGGAGGGATAGGCAAGATAGAAATATACTGTTTTCATTGCAAACAATAGTATGAATTTGCATTTTTTTTTTCTGTACATGTGAAAAGTGACAAAACAACTGGCCCATTTCTTCGTGTTGTGTCTTGTTGCAGACTCAGTAAAGCCAATGGGAGTGATTACAGGATAATCAGACACAGGAGCCGTGGTGCTGCTGAGCCGCTCAATACCAGCTGAGCTGCAATCACAGCGTGCCTGTTTTCATTCACATGCTGCTACTTGATTATCTATTGGGCTTATCCCTCATCCACACAGTACACTTTTGTTTCCTTCCCTGCTCTGTCCCTGTCAGTGTGTGACTGTGTTGTGTCTCTTCTGCAGGCACATGCTACTAGTAAACATAAGCATGCTCGCTGCTAAGTGAATCCTGCACTGGCTATACATTGGCAAAAGATGGACATGCTCAATCAATATAGTAATCCACTTAGTTCAGCGGAACACAGATTAGCTCAAGGTTAAACAGTCTGGCGTCTGCTGAATGAATGGCCATTGATAGCGCACTGATACACCGATTTTTGAGATTAAATCCTCTCCCAATAGCCATGTGGGCGTGAGTAGTCAAACTTCTGGTTATATTTGTTTTTATTTCCACAATAGACCCTTGTTGTGCAGATCTGACATGTTATGATCCTGCTAACATATCCTGGACACCCCCTTGTACGGGAAGCAGGTGGACCTGTCTGCAGACAGGTCCACCGGGCCAAGACATAGAGTCTCTGTGAACGTAAGCACGGATACACATTAAAAGGCAGGAAAGGAATGAGGTTGCATAAAACCAGAAGACAATGCGGCTGGGATTTGATACCGACAAATACTGTAAAGTCATTATGTTGTCGGAATTGCCCCATTCTATGGTGGTTTTACGACTTTCACAGGACTCCTTGAGCGACCCACCCGGTGCCACGGTGCCAAGTTCTCCACTTCCCAATGACGCACGACTAGCACTTGGATATGGAGGTCAGGGGTCCCTGAGGAGCTTTAACTATAATGTACAGCCAATCATGTATGTCTTGTACATTTTGACCCCACATTGCCTGTAGGCTGTCTAAAGAATAAGGCAAGTGTGTTTTTTTTTTCGTCAGACTGCTCCAGGGATGTGAAAAATTGCGATTGAGAACTTCGAAAGAATAAAAGACAGAAAACATTCTGCTACGCAAACGCGAAAAAAAAAAACAACCATGTGGCCACAGGGCTACACACCACGGAATAAGACATATATTGTAACTGGGAAAAAAATGAAAATAAAGAAAATATTGTCCCATTCTATTTCAAAACGCCCCTAAATGTATTTATATTTAATAATATATGTTACATACTGAGATATATTGAGATAAGCATAGCCTATACATTGTAGAATATCACAGTCATAAACAGTGTATCCTGGGATGAGCTCAAATGTCAAAATATAGCCAACTGTTGCGTAGCATCAATTTAAATATAGTGTATGTCAAATGTCTTTCCGTACAGTGCATGTCAACACATAACGCACATTTGCCATATGTACATCAAAGATGAGCCACAACTTTGTGATTTCCATATGTACCTAGTGTTGGTCTACAGCCCAGAAGAAGTCAAAACAACCTCTGGTCATCCACATAGGCTAACCCGAGGTCTCACCTGAGGCTGCGAGTCCGGACAGGACGGCGAAGAAATAGAGCCGTTTTACGCACATTGGATGGATGGCAGGTTGTCCGATGTCCCAGAAACCGGGGTCCGCCAACCCAATGAGACTCCTCAAGCGATACTAAGTGACGTGAAAATCGGCCCAAAAGTCTGGGAAACCCCTGCGAGAGGCGAGAGAAGACGAAGTTATGGTGAGTCCTCTCCTCAACCTGTTTTACCCAAAGACGCGTCCCAACTCGCCGCTGCCCTCATACATTTCATTACGACGCCCTCCCACCACTTCCACTACTTTCGGGCGGAGTAACAAGTCACCCACTCTCCCCGCTGCCTTCTTATCGTCTTTTACATGTGTTTGGCTCAGAGCAGGCAAATTCCCAGTGGTCATCCAACCTGTTCTGCTGCTGCGTAAAACGCTTGAAGTTCCGACCATAGCTAAGCTGTTGTGCAATACCAGCCTCCTGTTCACGTTATGTGCTTATAGGACTGATATAGGCATGGAGTTCAAATTTGTGTGTTGGCAGTGTATTTAGAGATATGACATGATATGACAGTACATTGTGGCATATGCTCTATGATGTATCATTATAGTATTATATGTGGTATATGGCATTGAATAATTAAATGAGTTTGTCAGTACTTTATATTGATTTTCTGATAGATCAAATTAGTTTTTTGAGGAGGAATTGCTTACCATTTTATTAAAAAATACTAATAATTTATATATGAATAGTCTATACCTGTGAACATAAACAGCTTTCCCCAAGTCAGAAACCTTAGCTGAATACTGATCGGACCATTCTAGACCACAGAAGTAGCACAGAGAGAACGGTCCATTTTAATGGTAGTCTCCTTTAATGAAGGACTAGCAGAAAGCTCCACAGCGTATTCACTGAATCGATATACTGATGAACCTGTCTGTTTACTGGTTTGAGCCACTTGGGGGCAGAGACGCACTTTCATGTACTTGTAGTTCCCATCTACAGCCTGTCAAATATGACACGAAAGACGAATTTTATTCAGTTATTAATGGATTTTAAATGGCTGGAATTCCAGGATACCTCACCATAGAACTTTAGTGGTAAAGCTAGAATTTGAATTTGAACTAGACTGAGATGAAGTTGCATGAAAAAGGGACAGGCCAACAACTCATAGTGCAATCTCCTTAAATTAACTTATCACCAGTTAGTAATCCTACGTAGATGTGTTTGTTATTTTCAGACCACAGTTGTTACTTATAATCTTCATAACTCATGACCTGTGACTTAAAATTGTGAGCTGAAAGAACACGGCACCAAGCATTCACCCCACTTATCATACAACATTTTTACACAAGAGAGCTTGATTTCCCTGCATGCGTAGTTTGGACAAAGTGGCTGGATAGAGACATGCCATGTAGACTATGTATGACAACAACTGTTACATTACCAAGTCACTAACAACTCATGTAAACGTTGACCTAACTAGTATTATTTCAGTCAATATGCAATCTCAAGGCAGCAAGTAAAGGTATGTGTCTGAAGTTGAAATGTCTCAATATTTGCACTGCCCAAAATCAAGGCACTTCTAAATTTGTAATCAGACACAATATGTGAGTATAATGATTGTAGTATTGAAGTGTTGAGAAGTGAATATAGTCCATATACCACATGCACATTCATTATAGATTCATTTTGAGGTTCAACGGTGAATACATCTTGAAAAAAAAAAAAAAAAAACATTTCCTGTGGGGAGCTAGTGAATCTGCATGCGTGTGTCTGTGAGGTAGAAAGAAAAAAAGAGGGAGAGAGATGCATGGTTTAATTAGCTGAGCCTTTCTTTCTGATTTATTGAGTGTATTGAGACGACTTTATGGTTTTCGTATAGCCTACTTTTTCAACAGGTTTAGTCAACAGAGAGGAGAGATCAAGAAAAACGACAGACAAAAAGGCAATCTTAAGAAAATGAAGAGTATTGGTGTCACGGCCGTGCTTGCTGTCGTCCTCTTGCTCAACACCACTGCGAAGGGGTATGCCGGTAAATACTGAAGCGTTTTGCAGTTGCTTTTATTTCACACAGTAATCTGTTGTCATAAAGTTGAATTTGCATATGTGATGGTCCAGATTAAGACCAAAATCCTAGGAGACTTTACCAACTTCCATTACTTCAGATATTCAACATTCAGTATGAACTATTAATTATAATGTTGCATTATTATTTAACATTATTTATTTAACTCTTCTCCACATGTTTCACTTTGTATTTACTTTGTGTGTTTAGGTATACCCCACTATGTCTTGTGTTCTTGATTTAAACATTTTTGATTGATGGAAAAGTATGTATGTACAAGTGTATGTATGTACATACACACATACATAATTAGTTATAACAGTGCCAATAAACAAAAAAGCAAATATGTATGTACTCAGTGTATGTTGTATTACTTTTATTATTATTTGCAAGGTAGTAGTAGGATTGTTGTCGTCGCCATTTTGTTTTTGTTTTTTCATTTTGTTTTGTTTTTTGTTTTGTTTTTTATTTAATATTTCAGTCAATATGTACTAAAATGTTACCACAATGTAATACACAGCAATACTAGGGAATTTTGTTAGAATCACTAGTAAGTTGAGTCTCAAAGAACCACTTGTTTCCACTGAAAAACAGTGAGAATGGAGGAAATAAATGGTTATATGCATCTGGGAAACTGGGCACCAAACCCAAAGTGCAGTGCAGCACCTAAAATTGTGGTTTTGTGTTTTTGATTCAGGAGTATCATTCTCAGGGAAAACATTCACAATGACCTGTCCAGGGAATGGGACATGGTACAGGGATGCAACAAGTATAAGGACTGATAAAACCCTAACCCAGACGTATGATGAAACCACAAAAGGCTTTTACAAGTGTGAATACACCTGGAATAATGATGATGGTGATGCAGTTAAAGAAAGGTATTATTTCTACGTGAAAGGACGGGGTGAGTAAAGAATGTTTTGACTTCCCATGATGTTCCAATAGTGTTAGCTGTAGTTACTGGGTTGACTGTCCTCTCACTGTTGTCCTTCATTCCACAGTGTGTGACGGGTGTTTCGAATTGGACGGTATCATGATTGTGGGGATCGTCATTGTAGATGTGTTGCTCACTGCAGGGGTTGGTCTGCTGATCTACATATGGGTCAAGAATAAAAAGTCTACTGGAGTTAATCGCACTAACAAAGGTAAGAACACAGGAAACCACTGCCTCTTCAATGTTCTCATCGCAAAACATTATAAACCCATTATAACTACATCCTTTAAAATGTAGTTTTCATGTCCGCGGATGGTCGCACTTCACTAACATGAGCACCAAAAGTCAGCCATTTTGTTAAGAGCATCTATTTGGGATATGTTGTTTTGTAATGGAGCTCTTGATTGTCATTCTTCACAGTCTATTTACCAGTGTTTATTGGAGAGCTGTGTGTCCACTCATCGAGCTGAAATGGTTTTAAATGTTGCTGTTCAAAACAAGCAAATGTGTTAAATTACCGTATGGAATCATAGAGACACTGGCATAGTTTGACTTTTACACTTAATTTTAAATAACCACCGATCATTTTGCTGTATATGAACACACCATTAACATCAAAGCACCCCAGTTAGATATCCCATATCCTATGGTTGGAATAAAATGTGTTATTTATTATTTCTGTGTTGTTATTTACAGTTCCACAACAGCCACCAGGCCGTAAAGGTCCCCCTGTACCCCCTACAGACTATGAGGTACGTGCATACAACCTTATTAACCTGATTACGGTTGGAGTCCGTTCTCTTTTACATTTACAATTGTCACATTTAAAGTGACAATCATATCCAGAGTGGCTTATACTGAGTACAGTGGTTGAATAAGCTTCAGTCCCCTATCATCAATAGTCAAAAAAATGAATAAATAAATATGAAGATTGCTTATTGCACTTACAATAGTCCTTTGACTACAGAGTGGTCATGTAAGGGTGGACATCAGAAAAAGAAGGAAACAAAGGGTTGTTTTCCCTTTGGTTAAAGCAGTGGTTCTCGAACTTTTTCTCTCGTGAGCAATGACCCCCTCACAGGCTGCGTATACGTGAGTGTTGATCCGTCCGACTAGAGAACAGAAATTTATTTACTAAACAAATGAGGCCTCAAATTTCAAAATTACTCAGTATTTCACAGGAAAGCAATCAAAAATGGAGAAAAGATGTTTTTTGTAGTGTTTTCCTATGTCATAATAATCTTGTGAGCCCCCCAGAATTATCTCATGACCCCCCGGGGGGTCCTGACCCCCAGTTTGAGAACCACTGGGTTAAAGGTGCACAATGCAAAATTGCCGAGGGTCAATTGAAGTGAGGACTGGTTAGATTCAACTGACAAAATATGCGGAATATGCGTTCATTTGATGGACGAGTCTACATGGTTTCCATCATCGGAACGACTCACAGATAGATTACATACTTATTCCACAATTTTATCAGCTGAGTCTAAAAGGTCTTCACTTCACTTCACTTTTAATTCAAAAGCTGCGCACTAAATCGGAATCTGAAAGCAACCTTTTGATTAACACAAGAAATCTTGAAGTTAATATACTGACTCTGACTGAATATCTACTTCCTGAGCCCAGGGAATCCAACTTGTCTTGACACCCCGCTTGTAGCCAGATCTGACCATTACTGATCACTGTTTTTGTGATCCAAACCAACGTACACTTGTGAGAAGTTACTGGAACTGACAAAACGGTACACCTAACCCACTTTGTTGTTGTTGGGTTGTTTGTTTGTGTTTTCACAGCAACTGAATATTCGCACTCGCTCTGCGGATACGTACTCCACTGTGAACAACAGGATGGGATAGACGCAAGCCACCCGACTGTGCCTGGTCATGGAACCAAGTCCTGCAGCAATGAGGGCAAACATTCACAAAAAAACATACGTGCACATGCATAGTCATTCATACAGCCACTTGCATGCAAACACTTTTACCCAGAGGTTTTAACATAGGAATTTTGAATCAATGAGAACTTTCTAAACTTGACTGATTATTATTGATTGTCATCAGTAATAATTTTAACAGCAGTAACAGCAAGGATAATGTTATTAAATCTGTTTTGTCACCCCAAATAAATTGAGAATTATAATATCTTGTACATATCTGTTTTCTGTCATTAAGAATTGTGACTTAGCGTGCTGTAAATAAACAGTAGAAAAAAATTTTTGAAGACATAAAATGTTACAACATGTAATGCAAAGCAACGCATATTGTTTATTTTAATAACTTGCTTTATTGCCTATTCTAATTCTTTTTTTTTTTTCTTTTTTGTTCACATCTTTACCGCTGTGTCAACGTGCTATGGACACCACATCCGCTTCCAATAAATAAACCAAATATAGACTCAAACTGAGGCTAGCTTGTCTTGAGTTCTTTGCTCACTGTCGGAAACATTATACAGATACTTGTACAGATACAAGTGAGACATGAAACTTCAAGCAGCCCCAAAGCCACAGCTCATATCCGCAACACGCTCACATACGCTCCCCTCATTATCTTCATTATGTCTCCATCACTCATGTCTCTCATGTGTCAGTGACTTTTTTTTGCACGGAATCATACTGTCATCTCTTTGGAAACATTTCACACATCTGAAACATTTCTCAAAACACATATATTGTGTACTTTAGAGTGCACAGTGGAAATGTTGTGCCATGCATCTGCCCTCTCTTTGTTTTTCACAACGCTGATTGAGCAGCAGCAGCAGCAGTGATGGAAATAAAATGTAACGCTGACTAATATTTCGTCTCGGATCAAAATGCAGATAATTGATATGTTGATTTGTTCTGGGTAAGCATGTTTGAGCTCAGAGGAGTAGAGTTTGGTGGAAACACTCCCACACTTACAGCTCAGTACACTACAACTACATCTGCTGTGTGTGAACGCATGAGAGAGTGACAAAGAGAGAGAGAGAGAGTTTGTATAGGTGTTATTGTGTCTGACTGGCTTAGAAGAGAGGAGTTAAGTCAAACTACTCCCACACACTAACTTAGACCTACATCTGATATGGCTGTGTACATGTGCATGTGTGTATGCATGTGTGTTTGTGTGTGAGTGAATAGTGAGCGCTTGCTTGCTTGTGTGTGTGTGTGTGTGTGTAGTGGTAAGGGTAAGGATGGAGGTGGAGGGTTGATTTGGGTTATGCTTCAGAGCTGAGCTGACTAGGCTGTGGTGTTTGAACCCACCCCCCTCCACACACACACATACACACACACACACACCTCCACCCCTCTCTCGATCTAAGCCCCTGTAGGAAACTGCAGTTTGTAGCTTTTGTCACAGCAGCGTCAAGCAGTCGGCAAAAGAAAGCGAGCATCGATCACACACTTTAATCTATTAGATTATCTGACACCGGCGGCTATGCTTCCTCTAAAAACCTCCAGCCCTCCTCCTCCTCCTCTCTCTTTGCCCTCACTCGTGTTTTTTTCTCGCCTCAGCCTCGCCGTCGCTCTTCCTCCTCTATCTTTCTCTCTGCCTTTGTTCTCCTCCCTCGTTCTTTCCCTCTCCCTCTCTCCTCATCTGCTTCTCCTCAGTGGTGTTGGTGAAACAGATTGAAACAGACGCCTGTGAAGGATCCTCGCTCTCATGAGATGGTGTGAAATACAGCAGCAATAGTTGCAAATATGAGTAGACAAGACAGTGCAGGTCTCAGTGAAACATGACATGACAATGTCAATTCTTGCGATGTTTAATTTCATGTTTCATGTTTTTACAGCATCATGTCAGATGGTTCTTGCAGTAGTTGGGCTTTGATAATCCCAATTTGGCAACATAAGAGAAAAGCATCGACAGTGAACGAAAACACCTCATCAGTCAAAAGAAATAATACCAAAGTAATACCAAAACTTAACATCACAGGTTACATAGATGTAATTAAGACAGTTCTACAGTTTATTTCGATAGATAAAAAAGCAACAGGTTAACAAATCATTCAGTATATGAGCATTCAGCGTATAGTGAGAGTGAATGATGAAACATCCGACTAAATCCAACTAAAAGTATGACAGAGAAGATACATGAGGGATGGACCCATCATTGAACTATACATCCAAAAAAGTGCCTGAACCTATGCGGAGTCAGAACGCAATGATGTCGAGCCAGGACACTCTAAACACGATGTTGACCTGCTCCTGCAGAGGTTGGGAGGCTACTGGGAGGACACATGGACAGCCTGAGGTCTGTTTTCAGCAGGTGATGTTGCATAAAGGCAGGCAGCATGACACTGTGCCTCTATCTTCTGTTGAGTACGTCATACTCATCTTTATTTGTGGGTCTCAGACGCTGAGGGAGCAGAGACAGTGAAGGGACACAGAGAGAGGAGGGACAAGGAAAAAGAAAGTTAATTCATTGTGCCCGTTAATCTTAATAAACCTCAGGTTTGTCAAATTTCTAAAGGTTGTCACAGTTTAGCTTGCCTGGTAAGTGTCATTGGGAGCTCTACTGCTGCTGCTCTCGTCTCGAATGAGGCGATGTCTATCAGAGCCTGAGGAGAAAGAGACAAATATAGTAAAGCAATAAGGAGAGGGAGCGCGGATGCAAAGAAAGAACAAAAAAATCTCATCTCAGTTCTGGTGTTAAAAAAATACCAAATGCCAATGGTTGGGAGATTGGCAAGTTGGTTAAATTATTCATCAAGGGTTAAGAACATAGACACCAAAATCATGCATGTGTGCCTAGTAGATCAATGGCTCTGGTGTTCTGTTGCAACACTAAAATGTGTAACTTTTCAATATATACTGTATATATATATTTATCCTCATCATTGGTGTCGAAAACATCACAAACCTGCAATAATTTGTTTTTTTCCATGCAGAGAGAGGCCTCTGATTTGATTTTTCCTACAGTAATCAGTTTTGCTGGGAAATTAAAGCTACTTTTACGCGAAAGGGTGGAGCGATCCAGTCAGTACACGATCTCAGTTTTTATTCCTCCCGCCTTGATGAGTCAATCAAACGATTGACTCATCAAGGACTTGTTATCCTCTACTAGCCTAAACCAACAGTAGCAACAGTATCTGTTAACTTGACAGTATGCCAAGGATTATTTTACCAATCTAACATTATATCAAATGGGGCCAGAGCTAGCAAGGCACTTCAAACTAAAATTGATCTTTAGCTAGCAAGGGCATCAATTGTGGACTTTGGGTGAAAAAAACGCTCTAGCTTGTTTGTATTTCTTTAAACCAATTACAATAGTCTTGGGTAGTGCTAAGCTCAGGATGCAGCGACGGTGCCTGTGCAAAATAGTGTCGGGGGGAACTTGTTTTGGTGGAACATTTGCACGTAGACGAGCATTGAGACAGTTGACGTGTAGATAGCACAAGGAGAGTAGAATTCCGACTGATATAGTCGGCCAATGGCAGGTTTAGACCCACAGTTTACATCCTGTGAGCCAAACTAGCTCTACAGCAATGTTAGCTAGGAGAACATTTCATATTGTTGCTCCACTAGTGAGACCCATAACTATTTCAATTCCAACAAGCGGGATATTTTCACTTTGCTGCACAGTTGGTTGGTCTTACCAGTCCAGACAATATTGTTACCCTACAAGGGAAAGCCCCACCCAGCCCTGCTGGAATGTGTTACTGTAGAAAATGCAAACCCTACAACTCCATTTTAGTACAGTTATTGCCTTTAAATATCTTTCACATCTTGATGTATGATGAAGATGTAGTACTCAAAATTAAATAAGAACGTCCCCCCTTGTCTTTTACTGGGTTTACCATTCCCTTCAGTAATAAAAATGGTCAAATTCAAATTTATGTAAAACCTGCACAAGATGTTGGCTACTGGCAGCCTGTGTCCAAACAATATCAGTATGTGCGTTCAAATACCCACAGTGTTTGAACTTCAAAAGTCCTATATCACACAGCGGCAACTTTGCCACTTCAATCTGTAAACCTGTGAGTAAACACGCTGTATCTTTATTTATCTTTTTGATGTATTATTTTCAATATGTTTAGTTGCTCTAATTACATTTTGTATTATTGTCAACATCCACGGGAACCATTAAAATATCAATTAATATCCTCTAATTAATGAATCAGAAATTTTGTAAATGTGCGCAGCTCTGTGGTTGTAGGTGGACAGACAGACAAACAGACAGACAGATAGGTAGGTAGGTAGGTAGGTAGATAGATAGATATTTACTTTTATTGTCCGAGGTGGGTACGCAGGGCCGAGAGCAAGAGGCGATAAGGTAGACAGCCCATCCTACCATGAATGTAGCCACCAAATCTCCTACAATGATGCCTGCTAACGTGGCCTCATCCAGTTCTATGCAGTTGTCACAGGCTGAACACACAAACACACACACACACACACACACACACACACACTTTAATTGTATATCCACAAACACAAATATGATAAAATTCAATTACATTTTAAAATTGCGCTACGCAAAAATGAAGGTTGATTGAAGTGAGGACCATTTAGACTCAAACAACAGCCAAAAAAAACAGACCAAAAAAAATTACCAGTGAGTTTGCACATAATGAGAACCATGTAGATTTAGTCATCAAATTTTGAACTTATTCAGTTTTTTTGTCGGTTGAGTCTAAACAGCCTCACCTCAGTGACAATTGAAATGGCAAAATGTAATGTTCTGTAAATGCTAAAAAGCAAGTAGCATATGTATAAATACACATGAAGCATACAAAAATACATGAGTGCTGTCATCGTGTGATATGTATGTATGAAACCAACTTTTTTGCTGCAGAACTCACTTCGAAATCTCACAAGGATTTTGGATTTTGGGGAGTCAGCTGTTTCAGGGCTGGTGCATGTGTACTCCCCTGTATTGTCGTCACTGTATTCTAATATCAGAGAATTGCCCAAATTGCCCGAATTGTCCTTCGAAATATTGAAGCCTGTTTCAAGACAGGTAATCTTAACCCCATCACCGGCAGGTTCCGCCTTTATTTTGTCCTTGGCTGAAGGGAATAGAAACATTGGAATCAGGTAGGATAGATGTGCACAGTGTGTTATGAAGACCAATCGTGACAATATTAAATAATTTCAGATACACAATCACTATACCCCACCCCATCCCATTATGTCTCTTACCTGGCTCCTGACATGCTGTAGGAAAATTTGAAAAAGAAAGATGAAAACATTTTATTTTAGTCAAAGAATACAACATGCATGAAAATACTTTGTCTAGTTTGGCTAGTCAGTCTTATCTTCCTATGCTCCTTTCCTGATGCTGTTGTGTTTCTCTTGAAGGCAGGAAATGTTTGCCGACCGTTTTGCTCTCACTTGATTACAAACAAAAGCCGTGCCAGAGGCCTACCGGTCAGTGTCCAAAGCAGCAGCAGATGGGCCAGCAGTAATATCTGCCCTCTCATTGTGCTCTCACTCTTCTGCGTCCTCCTGATAAAAGAAGAGGAGCTTTAATAACTATTCAACGTGCAATAAGACCGAACATACACCAGGAACAGGAAGGGTGCCATTTTCTGCTGTCAGTCAGCCATTTCACTCTGAAAGGTTGATCAACAAAAAGCTGATCTGTCTTTGCCAGATGATCTTTATCGGTGATCAACAATCACACCTTCAGTATTGGGATTAGTTCATTTTTAAAAGTTTGACAGCTTTATTATTCAGCCTTCCTCAAAATGCATATGTTGTCTCACTGAGCACACTTAAATAAAAACACACAATATCCACAATCAATTAAAAAAAATAAATAAATAAAATTTAAGAACACTGACCGTTGAGAAAGTGTTGTTGTGTTCCTGCTGTCAAAGGATCCAGGCACCTTGTGTAAGTGTCTCAGTGTGTGTGTGTGACTGTATGTGAGTAGGAAGTGAGTGTGATTGGCGTATTTTCCGTCTCACCAGCCACTGTTGATTTCTGGAGGGCCCTGCGTTCTGCGACTTGCAGCAAATGACACCATATGCTGGCATCAACTGTAGGCCAGGTTCAACACAGCGGCTTTGAAATTCAGTCGCATTTAAAAGTGCTTTATAATATTCCACATGACCGGGGTTAAATTCACTGCAGAGAATCCACTGCGGATTGTTCATAAATCCTCTGTTCAACCAGTGCTTAGAATGTAATATTCAGGTCTATGAATATTATATGTTTGTTGATATGAAGGGGAAAAATGTTACCTGTATTTAAGTATTTAAAAGGGTGTTTACAATTCAACTGTGAATTTTGCCATCTTGTCAGATATCTCATTTGGGAGTAAAACTCTTCACGTTTAAATTGATCTCAGAGCTTAATCAGATTGGTTTACACTGACTGCTGCTTGCTGTATAGCTGCTTTGGGAGATGTGCAGTGCCTTCACATCTGATGAACAAAGAGTTGAACACAGCCGACCTTGTTCAAATGAATATTTCAATTCCCTGTGCATTGTAAACGTTTGTGCCACTGTGTGCGGCTCACTCGATTCCCCATTCGGTGCAGAGAAGCAGCACAGAGGCAAAGAGATGCTCCCACAATGCTGCTTCCTGTTTTGACTAAACCCACAACAACCTGTGACCTAACACCTGGCACTGACACACACACACACACACACACATACACACAGGCACACACACAACTCACTAGGTTTTTTTTTTTTTTTTTAACCTTTTACCACTAATCTGCCACTGTCTCTCAACATAGAAACCCACGCTTTGTCCCACCCATCCATGTTAAAGCACCCTATAGCGCCCCCTGGTGAGAGTCAACATAACCACACCAGGACGACTGTTTCCATACATACATCAGTTACCATATATTAATCTTTATTAGACTTCCTCTTTTATACACATATACATATGCATACAAATATACAGTACATGTCATGATACATGTCCATATACAAGTACATACTGTGTATTCATGTACCATCTTACTGAGAGTTACTCTGAATTATTTGTCAAAATGTAAAATCTTACATACAGTACATAATCTCGAACATTCTGGTGTTAGCATAGAAAGAACATTAAAACATTCCATAATGCGACAGGGAGGAGATTATGCGCATGGGATTACAGACTGTAGGGACGAAACATTTAGAAAACATTTACGATATGGGTTATGTATTTTTTTTCTTTTTGTGTATAATTCATAATAGGTAGCAGTTACTTCACTAGAGGGGGAGCCTGGTTAAAATGACACATTGTTAGGACCAGAACACTTGAATCAGCACTTCTCACAGACAACAGATCAACATTTTTGTGTCTGAGGAGCTTCTAATTTGACTGAAATTCACATTCATATTTGATACTTTAATATAGTTTTGTCAGAGATACATCAACGAGGCTCTCCATCATGAAATGACAGCAAAAGAAATCGTCTTCACTTCCTGGTCGCACTGGCCCAGCTGGAAAATGACAGATGATTGGATACGTGGATGCCTGGCAGTTCTTCTGGGTTTCTCATTGGGTGGCTGCACTGTCGGCGACGCCTTGTTTGTGGACACTGTGCATGCGTATATGTGGGTGTGTGTATGTCTATGTATCTATGTATGTGTGTATTTGAGGTCATTCAGAGCCAGATTTCCTCACTGCTTGTGCTGTTCACCTTATAGATGTAACCCACCATTGGGTAGCGGGCAAAACCTGCAAATTTTAGGAGTGAAGCAATTCAGAGGGAATACTTTGCTATCCTCCCATATTCAAGCCAAAGCACACAATATGGAAAATGCAAAAGTCTCAGAGTATATTTCCCTGACCTCTGGCGGCGTAGGCAGCAGACAGATCTTCCTCCTCCTCCTTCCTCTCTCCCACTGTGTTCTGCTGGGCGACCTCTCGCGCTGCAGGAAGTGATGCAGAGAGAACGGAGGACACAAAGGATGCAAGAGGCACGCATGTGTCCGTCTAAAGTTACCTTCACGAAGCCACATACGGCTGTTTCAACTTTGTGCTTACACTGACTTTCAACTCATCAAGTACTGGTGAAATGGAAAGTATACATCTATTAATCCTTCCTTCCCTTCGTCCTTCCTCTCCTCCTCCTTTTCCTTTCTCACAACTTCTTTCCAACCCTTCAGAGACTTGTCCAAGAGGATATAAGCTGTATACTATCAATGTTGTTGCAGTTCTTACTGGCGGCCTATTGAGGGTTGATTAAAGCCATAGATCACTTAAAGGAACAGCGCGCTACTTTTGTCCATACAACACACAGGGAGGTAGCTAGCACAAGTCTGAAGTCAACAGCTTCCACTTTTGAGAGTTCCAAACAGGGCAAAAATAACAAGAACAGTCACTCAAAAATGACAACAGGCTCATGCAGCATGACTTAAATTTTCAGTGCTCTTGCAAGATCTTGTTCAGCAAAAATGTTGATGCACGAGACTTGGGTGCCCGTTAGCATGAACTGTTTTGCTACAGTGAAGATTTGCGCTACATAACATAGTAAATATAGGTCTTTTCCGTGCAGAATGTGATCATTTGGTTTCAGAAGACAGATTTATTGGATGTTTTGGAGAAGCCTGTTACGGAGTTCACCTGTGGAGTGACTAGATAATAACATTTTTGGGTGAACTGCTCTTTTAATGCCTTGTCAAGTGTTTTGCTGGGGAAATCTTACCTTTGCGCAAAGCACTGAGGTCAT
>OMLF01012840.1:0-13688 GCA_900302615.1 Holocentrus rufus | reverse complement strand
CCCCGCTTGTGCTGAAAAACACATTTCCACCTCCAAGTAGAAGACCCTGTCACTGTTGAGGAAAACATGATTTTTCTCTTGGTCCACTTCCAACCACTACCAACAAGCCATTCCATTCTGTTTAAAGTCTTTTCATGTTAAGACACACATCAATCCACACCTACAACATACCTGAGGAAACAAACCCTCTCTCAGGATATGTAGAGTGTGTGTGGGGTGAACATGGCCGGACACGTCCCTTAAACACACCGGGAGGCGCCCATCGGGAGTGCCGGCAGCCCCTCTTTTCAACACTTCAGCACGCTGCACACAAACACAGTTGCCCTTCCCATGGTCCTTTTGTTCCCCGTCGTTTTGTTGAAGTCAAGTTCCTGTCATGGACACTGCTTTCTCTGGACATATATTACTGACAGTTATATTACACCTTAAGACAAACACTCACATCGATGTGTGTGATCTTTTTTTTTTTTTCTTCTTTTTTTGTGGCTGCATAGCATTAACCATGCTTTGAAAAGCTGCGAAAATGCAAACAACCCTCTGAGAATACGACTGACGCATGAAAACATGCATATGCTTGCTGACACATGGGGTTATAGCAAATGCGCTTCACAAAAATCGAGATACATGAAAGCATAAACACACCCATGCACTGGCACAAGCATGCACGCACGGCAGGGGAAAATTGCTTAAATTGTGTGTGTTCTTGATTAAATCTTTTGAAACTGAACCTAGGCATTAGATAACAGAGGAAAAAGAGGGCAGGGTTGGTTGCAAAGGTACTACTTAGAGAATATGTGGGTAAATATGGTTTCATAACCGAATTCATTTATCATACTTGCCCCAGTCCATGTTAAATCCCCTGTGTTGGAGCAACCCATTTTGTTTCCACGAAATGACTGAGAAAATGCCCAAAGACTGCCGTCCTTTCTGTCAAATCATTGTGCAACATCACATTCTCAGATCTCTTGTTAAATCCAGGGCAGAACTAGAAAATGGTGCATGATGAGAGGGAATCAATGGCTGAGAGCCTATAAATGAATGCCAGAGAGTGAGTCTGCAGTGAAAGGTCATCTCCTCCACTGTCCTTTATTGCCATGCTGCTTCGTGCTGCTGAATCCGCCTGACACCTTGGTGAGGTGTTGGCTTGCTGCAATGAAGAAGCACCCACAAGCTACAAATGAATAGTTGATGAGCGGCTTTCATGCACAAAACGCTGGAGTAAATCAATTCTCGCAGCTGCATTCTCCAAACGACACTGACTTACATAAACGTTTCAATTGAACCCTGAACACACACACACACACACACACACTACCCCAATAAATTTAGACATACTAGAAAGAGTATAAGCTGGAATATAAAATACAGCTCTAAAATGCTCTAAAACCTGCTTCCTAAAAAGTGGATACAATTGCCTCTACGAATTCTACCAGCCACACTGATAGCTTTCCTTACGTTTCACTATTAGATAATGCAGGATGAACACCACCAGTGTTGCCAACTTATCTTCATGGGAAGTTGCTACATGCAGGTCGATTTGTTGCTAAAGGTTGCTAAATGATGTCATGATGTCATTGCGTGATGATGTCATTACATAAAACCGCGTCATTAAATGGAATACACAATGATGTTACTTAAATTGACTGGCTGTCTCGGCAAAAACTATGATTTGAAATTTGTTGGTTTGGATTTGTTTGTTCATCATCATATTTTTATTTGTATAAGTGATACAAAGTAATAAAAACACATTTGTGTGCCATGTAGAGGGAAAATGTGTGCATTTAAGTGTTTGAGTCACTTTTCAGAAAGTTGCTAAAAGTTTCAAATGAATTTTAAAAGGAGCTAAATTTGTTGCTAGGTGCTTTTTGAAAAAAAAAAAAAAAGTTGTCAGGGTCGTCTGAAAAGTTGCTAAATCTAGCAACAAAATTGCTAAGTTGGCATCACCACCACTCCATCTGGCTAAATCTTTGCTGAGGTGCTGCAAAGATCAATGAGTCCAAATTGCATTCCATACGTCTCTTCTATCAGTTACATCTCACATTTGAATTTTGTCATTTACCCCAACTTCAAGCTAAAACACATTGCCAAGGTTCCCGTAACTTCATCATAGCCTCATAATTTTCCCATGAGTAATAAAGATGATTATTGCTTTTTTTGTCTTTTATTCTTCCAAGGTTGTCGGTAAGACAACTTTGTATTACTGGCAAGGAGCAGAAGGTCTACAGTATACCATATCGAGTGGAAAATTCCTGACTGTATGTAATGGTCTATTTACACGATACAAGGGAAAATGCTGACTCTGCTCAGTATTTGGCTCAAGTCCTCCATCAATTCATTATTTTACATTATCTTAAGGTCGTGTTTTAGACTTACATTGTTTATATGACCCTTTGATACCTTGTGAATGAGTACGCCTTGTGCCATCAATAAACCAGTTTATAGAATATTCCTTTTCTTCTGTGGCGTCCCGCCCACAGCTAGAAAGGTCCACCAGGAACAAGTTGCTGCCAGCTTCTCCCTCCCTCTTGGACTGATGTTACAGGCAATTATACCGCTCATAAAAAGTACCCATCAAAATTACCCCTAACCCTGTGCAAGTATAAGTTTGCACAGACAGCAAAACCAACGGTAACAGCAAAGAGATGTTTACATGCCACAGTATCATCACTGGGTTTCTGAAAACTGAAGTATGAGCTTACCTGGATTATTCTAACTGTCAAGACATTTACGTGCATCAACACAGAGACGGATTACCGTAATAACAGGGTTAATAACATAATTGTTCATGCATGTAAACATAGCCAATGTCATTCCTGAAATACAGCGAACTCTACTGAAACACCCACTGTATGTGCAATGCAAATGTAACGTATAATATGCTACTGGGTTCATGGAAATAAATTATTTTTTATAAGACATTGGTGTTCCAACAGAAATGGACAATAGCATTTAAATTCTTCAACTCTGCCACTCCCAAGGGTGGGTTTGTCAGTGCTACACAGCCAAGTTTTGTTCAAACTCATAACTTTATTGTAAATTCTAGCGGAGATCTCAAGGTTTCCAAAGATATCAAATATGTTCTGCTGAATTACAGGGAAATGTCTATAAAATGATGCACAAGACATCTAGATGTTTTCTATTTGATGTAATGCTGCAGCCATAAAACAATGGCATCTTGGGTTCAAATATTTCACCCAACATAAGCGTGATGTAGCTTCAACGAAGTGTTGCAACCAGCAGATACAGAATATGTGTGTTACACTGCCATACAATATGGACTAAAAGAGAAATTTAAGGGAAAATCTGAGTTCTCAATGTATCAGTGAGGGCAAGGAGGTGACAGCAATTCTGAAAGAGACTGTACATTGATTTTTGATTTTCTGTTGTCTTGTCAATATAATTGTATCCATGACATAATTACCTGAATGGAAAAAGAAAACAAAAAACAAACAAACAAAAAGACATGGTTCAGGCTAAAAGTTAAAACTTAAGGCTACCATATAGTAAAAGATAAAGTGTCATTATTCCTGTAGGCCTCTGTGCTCATAGTTATCAGTATGTATAGAGGTCCATGCATTCTCATGTTTATTTAACATATATTTTAAGAGGACAGAGGTGTGTATACTGTTTTTGCTCTGGCCCCTGATGTTTTCCTTTCAATGCTGAAATTATTTGTGGCCTTGAAGGGTTAACTTTGTCTACAACCTTTCATGCTGTGCTGAGAAAAAATGATTTAAATATTTAATTAGATCTTGCGCTGACTGCAGCCTGTGAAGGAAGAGAATTGCAGCCCAAGATAGCAGCAAATTACTGAATGATTAAAAAGGCAGGGTAAACTTAAACTGCTGTCACACAGCGGTGGGTTATCAGTTGCAAAGAGCTGGTCAATATAAACACATACAGAGGAGCAGGTATATGAGAAAATGAGGAAGTCATGTTTAAAATAAGATACACTTTTATATTCCATTAATAGGGTTAGTTCATACCAAAGGCCTGCTATCACTATTTTATCGAATGTGGTCTGACACTAATTCTTTGTGTTTTGGGATTATTCAGTGGTGGCAGACAGGGACACTTGTTTACACTATTGACTATCCAACTGTACTGCTCTTTTTGACAATGATCCAATATTGTATATGAATTCTGTTTTTCCCAGAGGACGCATTAGTTTAAAGGTGCACTACGCACTTTTGAGAGCAACATCTATTTACATGGGCAGAGCTTGCTAATATATATATGTAATTTTTTGAAGTATCCTATCTCATTTTATCACAAATCAAAACAAAAAAAATGTATACGCATATATATTTAGAGCACAATAAATCAAACAGAAACCTGTAAGATAGTAATAGTTAATATTTTGGTGAACCTTGCCATTATAAACAACAGTAAACTTTTCAGTGTCCCAAGGATCCACTTTTCCCCTGAGGATAGTTTGTTTATAGTTCAATGAACAATATAGTATAATATAATCTAAAATGTATATTTTTACATACTGTATTTTTTATTTACTTCTCTGTGTTTAATATATATCTCCCAAAACTAGATACTCTACCTTGAAGTCAAAATGGCACAGATGTGTTTATAGCCAAGTAAAGTTTTAATAGAATTTGTCCAGCAGAAGAAAGTTGGCTTCCTTGTGTGAACAAAGCAGAATCAAAATGGTAGTGACTTTAACAGATGTACTCCTGTGATCCTGTGCATATCTCCTGGACTGTACAGCGGCTGTGGGCTTGTGAGTGTTCTTGACACAGCTCCAGCCTCAGGGGCAGAGACTGTAACAACTGCTGGGACGTTCCCCACGGACTCATCCCGCTCAACTTTTTGGTGTTTCTCCCCCGTCCTGATCCTGATCATATACTGCCTCATTGTGGTGAAGACTACATTCTTCACTGACTTGGAAAAGAGTGAGTCCTAATTTTTAAGAGGAAGAAACAAAGGGAAGATACTCTCAAATATCCTAATGCTTTATGAAGCTGCTGTTCTGTGTAGTTATCCTTCTGTTATAACTTATTCTTTCTCATCTTAGATTCAAGTTATAAAGTTACAAAAAGTTATGAAGTTTTGTCATTATTACATAAAGTCTCAGCATACATCAATAATCAATAGGGATCCTGTCAAAACTAATTCAACTGTGTACACAACTAAAAACATATTTTTTTATTATAATGACATATTGAAACATGTTCTTTCAATTCAGTGACTGGCAAAATGCTGTTAGCCTTTACAGTGTTGTTAAAAAATACTGCAAATGTATGTTTAAAAGCAAGTGGAACTGTGGCTATGATCACACATGTATTACATTACTTTGACTATGGAAAAATGTGATCAAGCCGTTTATATACATGACAAAATAAGGCACTGTTGGTATTTCTCTTGTTGGAGTACAAATTTTAATTGGAATTTGAATTGAATTAAAGTTATTGAAGTCATATTTTTCCCTATCCTGTTGCTCCCATTTATAGTACTGCATATTATTGAGTATTGAGACTTAAGGTATCAAGACTAGATATAAATAAAGTTTGACGTTTATAGATATCATATAAATATAATGATAAATGTAATATACATATAAATAATATATAAGTTATGTTGTAGGTGGTGCAACTTATGAAACCTGTGATGGATAGACTTACTCTTAGCTTAACTGTACAGTATTTATACATCCATATAACCTTTTAATAACATAAACATCATAAATAAATAAATATTATAATATCAATACCACAAATAAGACCTTAGTAACATAATAGCTTAATTATTACTTTAAGGTGTTTATACGACTTAAGTCACAGTGTTTTCATAATCGTATGAAAAACAATGAGTTCTCTCTGCGTCTATGTAAACTTAGCCACTGACTGAGCTGTATTACACCAATAATCCTGCATTTTACTTATAAAAGCAATTCTTGAATCAAATCCTCTACCTAGTGCAACTTCGGCTTCACACTCACATGTAGATGCATATCCAGGCGCGCACAAACACACACACACAGCCATCGAATTTGGATCTCGTTGCTTAATACTGTTAACGTGACATCATCAGACCCAGAATAGATAAATTTCAGTGTGTCAGGTCATGCTGAAAATATAAATATTCTGCTCTAAATATTCCTGCCATTTCAAAAGCAATTTCCATGCCATTTCACAAGAAAACAGACTATCCAAGTCAGAGGGATCAGCCATCCCATTAGCCTACTGATGCTCAGAGTGACGTCAACACGGGAGATTACTGGTTGTGATGCTCTGTGCTATAAGTGTAAGCCTAAATCTGCATTCACACCACAGGCAGCCAACCGCATCCCCGATCTACCGTTCCATCTACCATTGGCTGATCTGAGTTAGCTGTTTGCAAGGCGTAGGTGAGCCATATAGGAGCTCTGGTTTGTGACTGGTCACTGATGGATGATGCTGCACAAAGATTCAGTGGCAGCCAACTTTTTCACATCAAAAAAAATAAATGGAAATGAGGCAACAGCGTGTTAAAAGACACTGCCCAACGCTATACAAAGTAAACGGCGTATGGGTTCATCGAGTTCTTTGCAGTGTGGTGTAGTAAGAGCAGCATAAGCGAGTGTGGGCCTCAGTGCAAGCAGCGGGTAGAAAAGCGGGTGGTTCTGGCACACCAGAATTTACTATTGAGCCTTGTGTAGGTGGACCTAAATCAACCAAATATCCACCCACTTGATAACTCCAATGATGTATCCCATATTCACTCCTTTCCCTCTTTCTTCACTGTCCAAGCCAGGTTTCTTTGTACTCACTCAAGTTTAGTAACACATGGAATAGTAATATCAAACCCTGTGCACTGGTGCTCGCCTCAGCTAAGCATGATTGCACCTTGAGCAGGGCCTTAACAGTACAGGGCTGCCACTGGGAAACATGAAGGCAACAACATATTACTAATGCATAAAACAGAATAGAAATATTGCAAGTGTAAGAAAACACGATACAGTATGTCAGTGCTTTAAATGAAAAATGTGTGTCCTGATGTACAGATCTTTTCTTCTTGTCAGGCTTTCACATATAATACAAGGTTAAATCTATCTCTGCTGACACAGTACTGGCATTTAGCAGGATGTCACTGCCCCAGCCTCAGCAACTATGGCAATATGTTCATCTCATTGTCATGCTCACTGAGCCATTATCATGTTTGCAGTTATATAGAGCATATGATTAATTTGAGACAACACTACAAGCCTTAAATTGCACATGCAGCATTGCAGATGCTGGTTCTCCTAGTCCTTATCCATGTGAACCTTCAGTTAAGCCCACTGTTCTCCACGAGCCAAGACCTTAATTCTGTATTACAGCATGGAAATTTATAATCATGCAAAGCATTTCTTTTTGTGGGTGAAATCAAAGGGCACCTTTAACAGACGTTTGAGATTGTGGAAAATATCATTCACAGTATAGTATTTAAAGCTCTCATGTAAAGCTAAACTGGCGCCACATTCGATCTATTTTGCAGCACATTAGAGCAAAATTAGGGAGGATTGTGACTGGGGTACTTTCCTATTGTTGTAAGTCCTACTGTAAGTCCCATTGGACTTTCTTTGCACCAGCAATAGGGTCGTAGCCAGCTTGTCAAAGGGGGTGGGTTGTTTTTTGCCAACAGTAGACCTTTGTATTGTGATCACTGGAGGTATAATCCAAGGCCTTTGGCATAATATGGGCAATCAAAACAGCCTTGTACAGGAACCACTTTCTCAGTTTCCCAAGACCTAATGAATTACAGTATAATCCTGAAAATCTGCTGTGGGAATTCCACTGGGTAGATATACAATATGAAATAATACATGAAAAAGAAACAAAAAAATATATTAAAATAAAGATACTTTATTAGGTTGCTATCCTTTATTAATGAGTCAGGGCTTTTTTATCTCAACAAAGCTTCACATAGAAAGTTTTGAATTTTTTTTTTTTATTTCAGGGTAAATCAGTAAGAGATGCATGATGATATCGTACGGTGCAATAAATATAATTTATATAAATGTACACAGACAAGAATAATTGGGTTTTTTGCCATCAAAACAGGCTTTAATTGGCTTCGTTGTTTGTGGTGGGTCGATGACCAAATCAAATTGTTATTGGCCAAGGTGATGCACAGTGATGAAATCTTGTCAGAAGGACAACTTCCTTCTTTTTACCTTTGAAATAAAACATTAAAGCAAAGTTCTTTTTGATCTCTCCAGACTCAGCCAGACTTTTAAAGGTGGAACTATTACATAATTCTATCAATGGATGAGGTACTGAGCAGAGCATGGGTATCTGGGACATATAGAGACTATGGAAGCAGCAATGATAAGTGAGTATGCAGAGCCGTTTTTACAGAGATGCAGGTTTACACAGATTTGGAAGACAAAAATAGAAAATGGATTTCATTACTTCCATGTCTTGAAAACATATGGAACTTGCATAAAACACTAGAAAGCAGAGGAAATTATGGGGGAAATATTGTTGTTCCCCAAATATACTACATATGTGCATGACCTTTGTTGTCATGAAGAAGAATCTTCTGCTGTAAAGTTTAGAGGTTTGCTTGAGGTCATATCACCACTTCAGTGTACATCCTATGAAATATCAAATAAAAGAGTTACATCCTGTTAAGAAATATCATCTGCAAAAAGAATCAATTTTGAAATAAAGCCTGTATAGAAGCAATTTGAAAAGACCAAACATAAAGCCCTTTGAAGTAAACACAGAGAAGACCGACTGAACTTGAATTGAAATTTGACCCTCGAATCAGTAAGCCTCAGCTAACATGTACATTCTGAACAGCTTCACGATGGAAAAAAAATTTAATTGAGAGTGCAGTGAACAGGTTAAGGTACTGGCCACCTTAATACTACCACAAAACAAGTCACATTTCTGTAAACCAGGCCTTAATTCTGATGTTAAGCCTATTCTTTCAATGCTGTTGTTTTTTGTTTTTTAATAAAAGTCAGATATACAGTATTTAATTATTTGCATCTTTCTGATTAATGCATTACATATATATTAATACTTTAAAAAGACTCACAAACTGAATAACAGAGCATATGGAGCAATCAGTTTTCTCACAGTCACAGCTGTCCCATTTTGATGGTGCATACATTGTGGCTTAACATACACTGCAGGATCACACAGACCTTATGATGAACTCACATTGTTTTCATATTGTCATAAGGTGTATAAAAGTATAATGACTGCATCAGAAGGGCTCCGATCATCTCTAACTCCCTCACCACACACACTGCTGTGCTACACCTGTGCACAGACCAAATTCTAAACTAGCACACCTCACCTCACCCATCGGAAACTGGCCTGGGCCTGCAAAATAAGGGCTTTTGCAAGATACAAGAAAAAAGAGGAGATCTAGGATGCTTACTCCATCATAAAAATAGCTTGTATAATTGTATGCATTTTGAAATGGGAAGCACAAGTCTGAGTGATTGTGAGAAAATGTATAATAGGACAGGAAAATGAGGGGCCAATTATTGAAAATGGCCCTGCCCTCTTTGCCGTACATCTTATAAATATACATCAAGCCACCCTGTCAGAGCCTGGGGAGCAGAGGAGTGATTCAGTGGGGCGCAAAGTATATATAAATTACTCGGGGAACATGACAAACAATCTCAACAAACATATAACCTCAATCAATACCAATCCGTTCCTCCAGATGGTCAGTCTCATTAGCCTGCATCTCTGGGCTGGGCTTCAAGTCCATCACAGAGATTACCAGGCAGCACAGAGCCAGACACACTATAGCCTTGACAGTTCAATGCACTCCAACCAGTACACATGCATGACCAAAACCTTGGTGGGGAAATGCATAAGCGCCCTCATCACCCTCAGTAACAATCGCTGAACTGCCCCTCAGCGTGCTATCAGGGTATAGCGGCGACCTGTAGATGCTTGCTGATTCATATTACAGTCTAGACAAACTTGTGGGGCAAGAGCTAAACCCCGTATCCATCAACAGCTGTCATTCATGTTCTATGTCTAGCTGTTCTAAGGAACTCTCTCAATTCATTGAAAGATAGCCAGGGGCGAAACTCTGCCTGTCTGCCACCTCACTGCAGCAGCTGCGACCTGCTTGCAGTGGAACCCCTCACTGACAGATAAATGATACACTGTGCAATGGCTGCAACACGGTTATGTTCATTTACATCAAGGAAATAAAGAGGCTGCGCATGCAATAAATAAACACGCCCACAAATAAGAATGATTTTGTGTTTTTGTTAATTGTAGCCATGCAGGCGGTTTTAGGGCGATGTGTTACTCCTGGACTCAGATGACCTTTTTTTTGTGTGTGTAGGTGTTGCACTGAGACAATGTGATTGCTGCCGTCTTCTCTGATACAATGCACCCTCCCGCCTGCGCATACACATACACACACATACACACACTGAATGCTAATATGTAGGTCTCCTCCATGGGGTCTATGCATAGACAAAAAGCTAGGGGCCGCACCACCACATTAGCTTCATTACACAGACTTTTGATCTAGGCTGAGCCATAAGGGACAAAAACACTATTCTTGCGCCAAATAATAAGAGCTAAAAGGCAGATGTGACATACTTGAAATCAGAGTCCGAACTATAGCAATGATGTCCTTTTGTCTGACTCAAATGAAAACATATCCACTGTTATTAATGCAGAAGCTGCAGCTAACATCTCATCTCATATCTTCATTTGAGACAATGGCAGAAAAAGCATATAATGCAGCACTCTATCAGAAAAGTTTGGTAATATCTTGATGATAAAAGTGATACCCTAACGTACTGGAAGAAATTATCAACTTTTTTGACAGTCTGCTCTTAATCCAGCAAAATTTAAGCATAATGAAAGAGATGCAAAAGGTCTACAGCTTCTGTCATACAAGAGAGAGGGCTGCAAGGCCACAATCTTGATCTCTGCATTGATTATACTCTTTTTCAAATATTAGCCTCTGACCTAGATGCATAATAAATAAAGCTAGATGCCTGTTGTGACAAATGGGCCTAGTGGTGTATAAAGATGGTGGCTTCTTGGCTTGACAGTTGCAACTTCTTTCATTCACATCCCACAGTGCAAAACCGCCTTACATCAACATCAAACAAAGTAAAATGAAGGGCAAATGCAAAGTGCATATTGCAATGTGCAATCAGACAGCAGGGCCTGAAGATGTTAATTCAGGTGGCTCCAATTTCAGAGGTGCACTATGCAAAATTGCCAAGGGTCAATTTGAGTGAGGACTCTTTAGACTCAATGGACAAAAAAAAACAGAATAAGCATGTAATTTGACAGTTGAGTCTACATGATTCTCATCATTGGCCTGAGTCAATGATAAATTACATGGATTAGGCACATGTTTTTTTCAGTTTAGTCTAAAGGTTCTTGGTTTTGCATAGTACACCTTTAATGGACCATACAGTCATTTGGCATTATGGTCATCAATAAACCGGTGCAGAACTTTCTGGACAAAACATCCAATAGTCCTAAAGTCCCCTGTGTGTCATGTGATCTATATGACTACCTATGCACTAATTTAATTTCTATAAAGTACAGATTTCAACTGTTGCCAGAGAAAAGAGAAAAGAAAATGTTGTTGTAGAGATCCTGAATATTTCACCCAAATTTACTGCTGCAGTGTCTCAGGCTGACCAACAGGCCTCAACAGCAGCAATAGAACTAGTTAAAAAGTGGATATGAGGTTTGGTGTCCCTTCTCGGAATGATTCAGACCAGTGCTGGGTTGAATCAGACTTTATGCAAAGAAGGACTGCATTACTGCATATCACTCAAGGGGAATAGACAATGTGAGTGTTTTAATTGGCCATTACATGATCTGCTTAGGGCTCTGCATGAAGGAGACAGCATGAAGGAGAGATGAGATGAGCACCTACATGAGTTTTTATATGTTATATGCAATATGAGTATAATTCTGTTTCTTCCTGATTTCATTTTTCTCTGGCAGGACACCACACCTCCCAGTTGGCAGGGTGCTGAGAAAGGGGTGGAGGCTGTAGGCACTGTAGGTACCTTATATTTCAGTTAACCCCTAGGAACCAGGAGAAAACAGCTGCCTAGTTTTTATGGTACACCTAAGTCCGGTGCCATGGGTTGCACTCTAGGGAATTTGTGTACCTCTGCAAGAGGGTCTCGAGGCCCTGATAAGATTCAGGATGTGTGTTAAAAAATGCCCCGAGACTCAGTGTTTGGGCCCAGACAAAGCCTTATATGCAGCAGTCCCCGCTGAATGTTCCCAGGCACTGAGGGATGTCCATATAATGGAGCAGCATTGATATCGTGTCGGGAAGCCGGATACAAAGGAGAGGAAGAGTGAGCAGAGCAGCGCTGATCTGGAATCCCTGCTGAGTGAGGAGGGGAACTCAGAGGGAGAGGAGGATGTCAAGGGACTGGCTTGTTTGTCTTTATACTTGAAAGTCAAAACAGATGCGAGTGACAGAGGGGGCGGGGTGGCGGGGTGAGCTGAAGGAAGAAATAGTTACAAGAGCTTAATTACACTGGGTGTGTAGGCCCTCAGCTCTGATGGGCCAACACTATAATTTTGCTGAATTCAGTGAACCAAATGAAAGGGATCCACAGAGGCGCAGGTGGTGGGTGTGGCAATTCTCTCAGGTGGCCAGGCCAATTTCATCAGCACACCAACAAACTCTGAAAAATGGAGAAATTGTTTGGGTGTTGGTTTGTCCAAGGAACTTAAGAGGTGGATAGGTCGATTCTGTGTTAGCTCTCCCGCTGGGATGATGACTTTAGGGCCGGGGTAAGTGTGGCAACAGACAGAAGGCAAGAGGGCATTTGTGTCTCAGGAGTACAAGCTAAGAGGATTTAAGAGAACAGCCACAACACACCAGTGGAAGGAAAAACATGGGTGTCATTTGAGGTTAGTTGTAGAGGCTGATTCTTTTTTGAGTAAAGGTCATATGTATTCTTTCACTATATACTCATTATATTCTCAGTTTTCTTACTATATTCTCACTATTCTCTCACTATATTCAGTGTGTAGGAGGAATAGCTCAAGAGGAGGAACTGGTTTGCATTTTGAAGTTGTGCTGCAGGAGGACTGGTGCAGGATGTTTGTTGTAGCTGCAGGTAAAGGAGTGGCTCTGTGACAAGCACTGAGGTGTGTAAGGTCCAGTTACAGGTCTTGCCACTGATAACCTAATGTGGTAATGTGGTAACCTGACCTAATGTGTGGAACAGTTACACTTTATAACCAAGGTGCCCTACAGTATTTATTCTGCCTTTGTGAAAAGCGAGAAAGACGACCTGTCTGCCCTTTGGGTTACTTACCAGTGCGAATAAAAGACTGGAGAAGAGACTGAGAATTCATTGACAGGGTCTGATGCTCCTACCAGTGGAAGATCCTATGACCTCAAGAGCAGCAGGGGAGTAGGACTGTAGCTCCCCATGTGCAACAATTTTCAAATGAGTCGAGTATGCAATGTGAAATCTGAAATGTGTGTGCGTGCGCGCTCAAGCACACTCACACGCATGCACATTATGCATGAATGTATGTGTGTGGCCTACTGCACCAACATTTGCAATGCAACAGTATGCTGTACTGCATGCTGTACTTTAGCAACAGTTTATATGAATACATATACACATACATATATACATGCGTACATACATACATATATATATATATATATATATATATAGAGAGAGAGAGAGAGAGAGAGAGAGAGAGAGAGAGAGA
>OMLF01012839.1:55948-70596 GCA_900302615.1 Holocentrus rufus | reverse complement strand
CCAATCTCCCCTGTATGTGCCATCTGATACAGATTTGTCCACACATTAAAGGTCCACAAGAGGGTGCTGTTTGCCAAAGTGGAAGACAACAAAATAATATTCATGGCAACTATCTTCTCATCATGAATTCTGGAGATGGACATGAAAAACAACAACAACAACAACAATAATAATAATAATAATAATAATAATCCACAACTCTTGACACAAAAATTTAAATAAATTATCTTGGCTTTCAGTGATGATAATATTGTGTGTTTAGATCACATCTGATTTTTGATGACTGTTCAACACTGTTATTCTCGATATTATTTCCCACACCCACACACCCAAGCTGACCTACCTTGGGTGTGTGTCATAATAATTTGGGGCAGTTTCATTCATTTCATTCTACAGCATTCAATCAGTTGTGGTAATTTAGCCAACAAAAACCTTTACTGTAATGGGGCTTTATACTGATGTAGACTTGATGTTGAAAAATGTCCTGCATGGACAACATGAATGCTTGTCAAATAACCTTTTGTTTCACGAAATGACCCGCAGTAACAATTCCTGGTAATAAGTAATGTATTTTCATTGGCATATCTACAATCAGATGTTTTCTCATAGAATCACTGTACATAAAAGAAAATTTGGAGGAAGTGATGAAATGCAGTACAGAGTCCTGTGGTCACTGGTGGAATGTTACTGCAAAAACAAAAGAGAGAGAGAGAAAAAAAGTACAAAGTCTCTCTTACATCAAAGCAGTCGGCGAAGAAGGGAACCCACATAATCTGTCAGTCTCTAACCCACAAGTCATCTTTTTTTTTTACAGCACATCACTGATCATCGGGATGATAAGAAATAAGTTGGGGGAAATTATGCACGAGAAAAGCATGAGTAGGCCTGCATATGCCACTTTAACAAAAGCTGAATTTCCTGTGGCAAGGATGCTAACATTTTCCTGTGCAACTTCAATCAAGATCTCACCATCTCGCTTTTGACTGACAACCTTTGATCCTCCCACAATTTCAGTCCCCTAATTTGAATACTCTATTGAACTTGGTCCTTCAGAGAAACATTAAAATCAACATCAAATGGCTTCATAATCTATCTGTCCATTTCTACATGTGTTTACTGTGAATAACTAAAAAAAAAAAGAAGATGTGACCACATAGATGACTTGTTTACAGTTATTACAGCTACCAGTACATTCCCACATTAGTTTAAATAAGCTGACAACTTGATAAACAGCACTAATAATGTTATTATGGCCTCTTACTTCTAACTGAAGTCACTGAGGTGTGAACAGAACTTCCTGTATGCATGTACAGTTCAACCTCTAAAGAGCAACACTTACTGTACACTAGTCATGCTCTCTCTCGTAAATAGTGATAAATATAGTGTGCTTTCAATCCTCAACGCTAGCTGATAATGAACACCTTGGATGTGACAACACGTTATTGCAATTTTACCCTAATTTGTTGGGACAGTCGCTCAAATCTGTACTTTATCTCTACCATTGAAGATATGTTGTCATATGGTAAAACATGCAATGCGATGACGAATATTTTTTGGTCTGTTACACACTGAGGGAAATTTTGGTTTAAAATTAGGTTTGGGAGTTAGTAACTGTTGGCCGGGGGCTTAAAGAGTCACACTAAGATCCATGACCACTGTGTCGGTGACTGTTAGATCAACAGTTTTTTTGTGGTCCTGCAGCACACAGCTTCCCCGTGCTTTCCTGTTGAACCCCAGTGACTTGTTCTCATCGTTGGTGACATGTGGTCCTGTGGGTTGTGTCCTCGACATGTCCAGTAGAAGTAAAGTCCTGTGCCGTCATCACATTTTAATGAGATGACGCAACCTGGTGGTGGTGAAGATCCTCTCCAGATTCTTCAGCTGGGAAATAATAAATTAATCAATCAGTCGTTGTCCATTTTTGTTGTTCTGTGGACAAGGACACTGTTTCAGGAATCTGGCATGGTGCTTTGCCTTTATCTTTGTTATTGACCACTGGAGCTATAATCTGTGGCTTCAGGGGAAAATAATAATAATAATAATAATAATTTTAAAAAATCATGACATTTTTATGCTTAATTTTGTCTTTTGAAGTTTATAGACCTGTGGATTTATCCTCTAAAACACAATGAATTCTGTATTTGTCATACTTGTGTAGGGTACTCACAAGAGTCTAGATACATTTATTACAATTCTAGTACACCACAGCAGCAAATTTAATCAACCATTCACATTTTAAGTAGATGTTTACTTTCACTGTACAAGAAAATACAACCGATATAGACCAGAAATCATGCTTCCATCCCATCCTAGTTCCCCAAAACCATTCAGTTGAAAAAGCGAAGAAGTGTAAAACTCGATGAGTCCATTTGTTGTGATGCAAAATGAAAGCTGTAGTAACCTAAATATATCTGGTTATTTTTGGTCTATCTTTAGGGGAGAGGGGGGCTAGTTGCACATGGGTAAGTTCAGTGGCTGCACCAAATATTTTACATAAATGTTTGCTTTCTTAATTACACGTTACTTGTGTTAATTACAACTGTCTAGTAACACTGCAGCAGTTCTCTTGTTTTTGATACCTGAAAGCAACTTTTTTTTTTTTTAATCGCAACGGAATTATACATTGTAACATATGAGAACGGGTCATCAATCATCCGACTTAAAGTTTAGCCAAGCTATGTGACCCGGCAAAGGACTTGTGTGAGGAATCCCTGATTGGAGCATGTTGTCAAGAGGACTCGGATACAGACAGGTCGTTGTAGGGCGGCTTGACTGAAGTCAATAGGGGAAACAGAAACCAGGACAGTCCAGGGCTCAGTCGCCGCAGCAAGTGGCTTCACTCCTGGACCACCTTCACGTGCAGCCACTGAGGGGACACAGGCAGATGACTGGTTTTCTTTAAATGACCAGGAAGCTCTTTGAAATCAGAAAACATGTATGTATAAAACATAATGTACATTTTATATCTATAATATATAATACTGTTAGAAATTGTTTAAAATGTGTGAATTTGTGCCTTTGATGGATAAGAAAGGGATTATTGTGTATCATGTCTGTTGGAAGATGATTTCGGGTATAATATTGTTTTCAATATAAGATTTTTTTCATTTTATTATATCGCTTTATTATTCATTTGTATCCTTAAAAGGGAATGGAAAGCATCAAGCAACACACTTGTCTATCTCACAACATGCCTCATCACGTGTGAACTTTGACATAATTTGTCAAAAGCTGCCAAATGTATAACCTACATTTTGCTTCCGGTAAAATATTAAAAACACTTGAAAATAGAGAAGAACTTAGGCAGAAAGGCACTGCTGAGCAATATACCAGTCAGTTCAAACTGTAACAACACGCTGTAACAACTCCTCTCATTTTCTGCAAAATTTCACGTTTGATTCTTTGAAAGCAAAACAAACTCTGTTCCTGAATGAGCAGGGCGCACCATTGAGAACTTTTCGTGCTTTGAGTCACTCGCAGGTTCATTTTCAGTAACTGTAACAGTAAGTGACAGTGACAAAGGGGTAATCGATTAATTCAAGTAGCCTATGCAAAATGCACTTAGGTTCTTGCCTTCAATTTATTACTGTGACTTTCACTTGAGACAGCATAACGCTATTTGTAGAAAGAAGAAGTAGAAAGAAGAAGTTTTTTTTCTGCTTATTTTATGAAGACGGGTCTGCACGTTCTCCAGTCTAAGCATCTCTCCGATGTTGGCAGGTGGGCAGGACCTGTTATCTGAGGGACGGGCACAGAGCTCATGTCTTTGGTAAAGTTAAAGGGCTGCCAATCAGTGTGCACACCTGGAAATCACACATCAGCCCTGCACAGTAAGTGTTAACAGCTGTAGATTTTTATCTCATCGATGTTTCCATCTCCCTCACTTCAGACCAGCAGTGCATTACTCACTTCACATGAACTCGGAGCGCGCATCACTGCCACGACGCAGCCTGAGCATTTCTTGCTTTTTTTGGGTTTGTCTTTCAGTCACTAAGTCAGATCCGAAATGTTTGGCCGAGGACTTCAGTGTGGTTTTCTGTAGACCCAAAAATGTACATTCTACGCAAGTCATTTCCAGTTTTTATAATTGGTAAGTAGTCTAGATTGTGGGTTTTTGTGTCTGTGTCTATGTCAGTTTGTGTTTGTCTGTAGGACATTTATGTGCTGCTGTCTGTCGCTGTTCTGTTGAGCGTCCTACAACCTTGCAGGCCGCTTGGAGAAACTTTCCTAATGACCTGCCCATGTAAATTCCAAGTTGAATGTCATAGTTTATTTTTTTTTTAATTATTATTTTTTTTATTATGATCTTTTTCAGGTCTTGGACTTTTTGAAAAAGTCACAAATTGAATTCAGTTAGAGTGCTTTGACTTACATTTTAATCTGATTCTCAGTGATTAGCTCACATGGGGTTACATTCATGGGATATGTATTATGATTCTTGGAAAGCAAATTTTGTGCTTATGCATGAGTGGATTACAAGACTGCGTGCACGAAAAACTGGGAAAGCAATTAAACAAATAAACAAACCGACAAAAACAGTCATGCATAGTAATCAGTGCACAGTTCTTTTCTCCTAAATGACTCCGTTACACTAAAGTCATGTTGTATGCTCATATTCAAGGTTTGATCATTGCCTTCTGCACCCTGGACTCCTCTCTTGTTAGAGCATCTTCAGGTAGGTTTGTCTTGTTTTTGTCAGAAGACTCTGGCTTGGTGATCATATCCAAGTGTCAGAGTGACTCCTTTGTATTTTGTGAAACGATTCAATTTTAGAATAGAATGGCATTTTGTAAACAGCTAATAAATAGTAGACATTCCCTTTTCAGCTCCTGCTGTCATACATTTTAAACTAAATGCATCTATACTGACTACAGTAAAGCTGAAAGATGAATATTTTTCTGCCTTCTAGGCAGCATGAGCATTAATTTCCTCCCTAATTACCTTGAATTTTATTTATCAGACAGAGTGTTCTTATGAAAGTTTTTTTTTTAACCCCCTGAACACATTGAGGAAATGACATTTCAACACTGATATAATTTTGTATATTTCAGCGAACTGCAAGTCTAAGAATATCTCTTCCCTGTATGAGCACTGTGGGGCTTACCCAGGTAATGAAAATGAATGAGTCATGTTGAATCATCCATCTGATCAGAGAGACATTGAAATAAAAAAAATGGAAGCATACATTTGGCTTAAAAACAACTTTTGTTATATTTTTACTACTTTTTAACTCATCTGTCTACCTGTCTTTCAGATGGAGTTCATGATTTAGATTGTTTTGGTAAACATAAAGTACGTACAAGTAAAAAAGACTGGCAGTGTGAGTGGGCTCATGGAAAGCACACATCAGAAAAGACATACACACTCATCATTCAACAAACGTAAGTAATATATTTCTTCCTGATTGTTTTTTTCTATTTAACCCTGCCACTACCAAGTCCACAAGAACCCTTTTTGTTTCATCATTTATTAAAAACAAACAAAAATAGACAATGCAAAACCTAAAATGTTAGTCAAATGATATTTCTCAAACAAAAGTGTGCATTTATATTAGTGGAAATAAAAGTTTGTAAGTATTGTATTTGTAAGTTTGTAAGTATCTCATTGGTCGAATATGAGACTTCACAGCTTGCACTCGTACTCTCATCAGTTCTACATAAATTTGCAGAAACTGAGAATCCTCACTATGCCAAGTCTCCTTTAGAGCAGAGAATGTGTTGTGACGTTACAATATATTTCACCTTTTTCCATTTTAAAATGTCTCCAGTGATGTTCAGTGGGACAGAGGTCTGTTGACTGTGAAGGGAAGTGCTATTTTACACCTTGGACTTCAAATAGGCCTGGAATACCTGGAACAGTGTCAATGTTCTGTTGGAAAATGAATCCTCTTCTACACATTTTTAAGAAGAAAGGATGGCACGTCTCTGCAGAATAGAGTTGTACTGTGGTCAGTGTGTTGTTGATCCTGTAAAAGTCACCAACTCTGGAAAGGGCAAGAAATCCCCACACCTGACTGTTTCCACCACCATGTTTGCAGGTTTCTGTGGCACCTTTCATTCAGCCGACTCCTCTTCATAAGCTCTCTGATTGCAACTGCAAAGTTCAAACTTTGATTCATCTGCAAACCAGACTTCCTTCCACACTGCACCAGTGCAGTTTTGGTATTGTTTGGTCCGTGCTAAGTGTTGAGACTTGTTTTTTTGTTGTCACAGGAGTGGTTGTGGAAACTGCTACCCTCTCTTTAACACCACAGTTGTTTCTAATTATCTTTTGACTTCACCGTTAGAAACTACAATAGACCGTTCTGTGTTCAGTTGGCGTCATATCCTGGATAGAGATGGTGTTTTGTCTCAGAAAGATCTTAGCTTGACAGACTTGTGGACAGTTCACGTCTTCCCGGTCTTGCTTTGGATGAAAATGGCTCGGTCGGTGAAAGTCTCTCAAGGATGTGCTGTACTGTCACCTTGGAAACTTTCGAAACAGTTTGGCATAGGGATGGTTATTTGGCATGCAGGACAACAATTTGATCCCACCAAGTTCTTTTAACATAGTTAGAAACAAATGCAAAATATTTTTCAGCAGAAGACTTTTCCTAAACTGAAACACTAGCTCTAATGACAATAACGCATAGAGGACCATTTTAATTTAGCCAATATGTGGTATTTGTTATAAAAAGACTAATGAACATTTTTTACCAGAAAAGTATTAAAAAAATGAAATAAAAAGAAGTATGGATGTCGTATAGTCGTATATGTATTGTATCTGTATTCAGATCTATTTAAGATTCATATGAGCATTTTTCAAAGATTTAAAAAGTTTTATTTATATCGGTACTATAATAATATTATTGAATAAGAATGTTTTTGATAAATGATGAAAATAAATGGTACTTGGAAAGTGACTCAAACTTAAACCCACTATATGTACCTTATACATCATATGTAACTCAGTAACCTCTGACTCTGCCTTCACATGTTTTGGAATGATTTTGTTATAAATCATCAGGTCAACAGTTTACCGGGATTTATTCTGTTACTCTACTCTCTAATCTACTCTGTTATTAATCATTTTTCTCCAACATGTTTCTCCTTGTAGAGCCAAAGGATATTGTGCAGTGCACCAGATATCAGGGACATCACAAAAGATCACCTTATATGAGAAATTTAACCTGACAGCTCATGTTTTTGAAAAGAGTGACCCAAGAAAATGCTCAAAAGCTTTTTTCACAGGTTTACCAACAAACTTAGGTAAGTTAACAAGAATTCAGTTTTTTTTTTTTTTCAAATATTGGGGGTTAAATTCACTGTTAAAGATAACTTAGTGTATGTTCATTCTTCTCCACCTCAGTCCGATGTGGTCCTCCAGGTGACATGAACTTTAGCCGCCATTCAAGAAAACTAGAGGTGAACGTAAATTGGAGATTGGAGGACAAGAGATTAATCCAAAAGTACTCTTTGAGATACAAACCATTGGACGTCCCTTTATGGAATAAGGTCAGTATCAAACACCCATACATCCAAAAAGAATGAGTGTATATTTTACAGTCTATGCAAGTTAATAAAATGTACAGATGTTACATAAAGTAAGCACACTAAGATAGATTTTAAAATGCAGAGTTTTAAGTTTGCAGTTTCTGTTATTTCTTACAAAGCAAAGGAGTTACTCAGCAGTGTCTAATATCTAGTTCGAAATCAGAAAAGGCATCCACTGATGTCCAGGTTTTTTACAGTCGTCAGTGCAGTGCCAAGATGGGGAAAGATGCACAGTGGGGAATCTGAACTCCTCACTGGCCTACGAGGTCCAGATTCAGTGTGTCAAAAATAAGAACTGTGCACAGTGTCCCTGGAGCAAAACCCACACTGTGCAGCCAGGTCAGTTTGACGCTTAAAAAGTAAACACCACATCACTAATTAATAATTGAATGGAGAAATACTACAGTGTAGTTAAAAAAACAAACTCTATTTTACAATAACCCCATGGTATTTGAATACTAAGATATATAATAAAATAGACAGATATAAATTGTTTCTTTCACTGAATAAACAAGATGTCTAATCAAGTTCTCTTTCAGAACTGACAGCACAGCCAGTCATTCTCAAGCTAGAAGAAGGTGATATTGCACAAAGACAAGGCTGTCGACTGGTGTCTGTAACATGGAAGGTTAATTCTTTGTTTACCTTCAAACTTTTCATCCCTTTACACAGAATATGCATTCGATTTAGCTGTAATTAAGACACAGAAACAACATGCTAGCTGATGTCTGTATATATTTGGCGAGTTTATCGGTTATGACACTAAAATTATTCGACCAGTTTCCTGTCACAGAGTTGGTTGAAGGCTACAACGTGACTGTCAGGAAAGCCTCAGGAGAGGAGGCCCTGTTTAAGTGGATGACAACCACTCAGCCTGAGATCAGACTGGTCCTGTCGTATTCAGGCTATCATCTCAGCATCGCTGCCTTCAACAATGCTAGCACCTCCCCAGCAGCGAGACAGACAATACCACCACAAGAGGATATGGGCAGTGAGTACTCAATTTTTAGAGGAAGATCAGATAAAAAAAATGGCTACACACAAGCTAACTGTTTTGTTCCCCACAGATCATGGTGCTGGGAAGCTGAATGTGACATTGAGCAGCAACACATCTTTAACTCTCTTTTGGCAAGATGATCTAATCAAACGCTATTCCTGCTTCTCTGTGGAATGGAGTAGGAGAGGCCATGAAGTAGCCCACATGTCCTTTTTTGAGAATACAAACAACTACAAGAGCATATCCTTTAAAAACGGTATGTAAACATATTGCATATTGCAGTAAGTCAAGAAACACTCTAAATCCGGCCCACCTATGAATGATTCACATGGTTGTTCAAATAACCAGATCCTTTGGAGCCTTACAAGAGATACAGCATCACTCTCCACACCAGGCCGAACAAAGATGTCTGCAACATGAGGCACATCAATGAGAGTGAGACCACCTATGGAAGTACGCAGTTCTATTTTATTGAAGGATGTAAGTCAAGAGGCTGTTTGGTTTTGTAGCTTTTTTTAACAGGCTCTTGCTTGTCTGTCTCATTATCACTAAGTGCATGTGACTCGTGAAGCAGTCTAACTTCCCTTGTTCTGTTCCTCAAGCCCCTGTCAAAGCTCCAGCTAACATTAGAAGCTACAATGTGACGCTGAACTCGATGGTAATTCAGTGGTTGCCCGTCCCAGAAGAGGACATCAGAGGCTTCTTATCGGGTTACATAATCCACTACACTGAGTACCAGGAAGAGGCAGAGAGAAGTAAGCACGATCTGCTCCTAAACCTCTATTCAACTATTTAACTAATTCAAATACACAAACTATGTTTTCAATTTTTAAATCCAGGCAACAGTGTTCAAATGACATTCAACAGCGTTCATTTCCTGCCGGTTGTTACATGTCGACTGCAGTTGGAGGCTTTAAATACAATATTCTCAGTGGGGTTCCCATACTCCTCCATTTATTTCTACTACGGTCTCAATCTCTTGATGTTTGTGAGTGTTAAAGCAGAAGTGTATAACTACTGATAGAGCAGGGAGCTTTGAGCAGAACTGTAATGGTTCATTTGTATTAACGCTGTCATGATATCAGATTTTCACATTTCACAATTTCAAAGAATTCATGATATTGTTGTTGTGATATCCAAAGAAATTGAAAATAACTAATAAATATCTAACTAAATAAATAATAATGATAATAATAATAATATCATCAGTTAAATTCATCTTTAACATTGTGTGTTTTTTCTCTTTTTTTGGCAAATGAATTACACTCAAAATACGAGTGCGGGGAGGTGGAGAGAGAGTCTGTAACCTTAACTGTACAAAAGCGTACAAAAAGAACAATTACACTTAATGGATAGTGAAAAGGCACAAACACAAGTTATCATCAGTACCGGTTCATTGCATATTGCTGTTACTCTTTCTTGCAGATGTTACAGTGGATCCAGAGCCAAACAGCCATGAATTGGTGGGTCTGAAAAGCGGGACAGCATACCTGGTTCAGGTATCAGCTCTCACCCGAGCAGGAGCAGGAGTGCGAAGTGAAGCCAGCCTCTTTAAAACACATTCTCGAGGTTTACACATCATCTACTGTAGACATTCACTCACTAATAATTCACAGAAATGAATTTATATAACCAAAATTGCATTTCGTGAGTGTCTTATTGCATGAAAAGTCAACTGAATTGTGTAGGTCTCTTCACCAATATTAAATTTACTGTCCTTATTTTTCTTCCACAGCTAATCATACTCTCAGTAGTATTATTGCAGGATTTGTTGTTATGGCCGTTGGGCTGATATTTGCATCTCCACTGATAAAAAGGTACAGTACCTCAGTCAATGAAAACTGCAGCCTGAACAAGATGTTGCTTCTCCTGAATATGTGCTGAGATAAAGCTAGAAGAAGTGTAACAATTCAGGATGAATTGAGTGAATTTTGTTTTATACTCCAGCCATATAATAAATTTGAGGTTAAATTATTTAACCTCAAAAGCTGTGGGAAAACAAATTGCACCCCCTGTTCTCATGTGTGGTACTGCAGGTGTTACATTTGTGTGTACATACTGTAAGTGATGAGTAAAACATCATGTAGCATATTTCAGTTGAGCTGACATCTAACTGACATCAAACTATCAACAGACCTTTTTAACAACAACCATTTGACATAAATAGTAGGTAAACACAGGTGTTACTAATCACATTAATTAAAGTTCTGCACCTAAACCTGGATTAATGTCATTAGTAACAACTGTGCATCTACTAGTTCATGTCAAAATGGCTGCTGTGAAAACGATCCATAGTGGAAGTGAAAAATCAAATAACCTATAATTGGACAGTATTGATAGAACTATCACATTGTGTCTGTGGGCTCTGAGTGTAAACTTGATTCAAAATTTGATTTAAAAAAAGTTTGAAAAACTTTAAATACGTATTAGGTTAGAATACATATGTTATAAAAACACATCCATGTTGTAGTTTTATGTCCATTACAGTCTCATTTTGGTGTGATTTGTGCAGATTTAAAATCCTGAGGGGGTGAAAGTTGAATGCCACCACAGACTAATCACTGCTGTTTTGCTTTTCAGAACAAAAGCTTTGATTTGGCCAAGCATACCTAACCCTGGGAACAGCAATGCAATGCAGAAAATAGAAGAGCCCTGTGAGCTGGTAGATATCTATTTGCTTTAATGTTTGTGACAGCTGCAGGCTTGTGTTAGATACTAACAGTTTTAGCATTGTCAATCCCTAAGCTAAACACAACATCCGGCACCCAAATGGAGTGTGAAGGAACTGTTCCACAAAAGGGAAGAAAAAACAATAGGGACAGCAGCCTTTCTATACATTTTAATCTGCTACCTTCGAAAAATAAAAACATATTATATTATACATATAAAGTGAACCTTTTTCAAAAGGGAATAGACACAACAGGTTTTATCTATACATTAGTCTTCTTAACATGGAATTTCAGCATGTGAAAATGTAGTGTGGATCTATTTAGAAGGAAATTAATGAAAAAAATGTATTATGAGAGCACGTGTGCCATTTTATTTTTTTAGAATTTGTTACTATGCTTAACTTTCAAATTGAGGACTTCCGTGCCAATAATTGATATAATTAAATGAGGTATCATTTTATTAAATTGTAAGACTGAAGGATTTTAGTGGCCTCCAGTCACAACGGAGCATGTCACTGTGCTTATTTCACTCAGGAACTCCTGGAGCTCATCAACACTGACAAGTTGGAGCAATGGGACACAAACAGTCTTCACATTGTTGAGAGAGAACCTGAGACCAACGCCACCGGCTCTGTGCGGTCGATGCCACCGTATGTTCTCCATGACGCGGAAGTGGAGGGAAATTCAGAATCCGAGCCGCTGTCACCAGACCTGTCGTGCAACTGGACGCAAACAGACACAAACAATGCAGGCGGCCTCTTATCTGGTGTTGCTGCAGCCACATTCTTGACCCCCGGACGGCAGGACTGCCCAAGAACTCCTTTTTCCTTTCCAAGTGATTATACAACCATGGAAATGTTTCAGCAGGGGATGCCTCAAAGCACTTCAGAGACGACTCCAGTGGTCAGTCAGGCCATGGCAGAGGACACAGATCCCACTGTGATAAGCCCAAGAATGGACTATGCACGTCAATTTAGTACCAGTCCTACCGAAAGTAGTGTGGAATGTTTTTTGTAAAATAGCTTAGCACAAAAACCTTATGCTAACCAGATAAAGTTAGAACTTTGTGGATCACATTAATCCCTTTATTGTGCTATTCCTGAAGACCCATAAAAATCAAAAATACTACCAAGAAAGTGGATTATGAGACACTGACAAGCACGGCTTTGTTGTTTTTCCCGACAGCACGGACTTGTTTATGAAAAGAAGTCATTTTACGGGATATAGCGACAATGGATCAATGGCAGCGCGACATACGAAGTATTTGGTGATGTCCGTCGTGTGTTGACAAATGACAGAAATGTCATTAAGGTGGGAATGAAGTGGCTAGCAAGAACATGCAGGTAACTTAAAATATAGAGCACATTTGAATAAATGAGGGGGGCACAGTTTACTGAAAGCAGATGGTTTGATGCGGGTGAAGTCCCTGAGGCCACTTTCACATCAACCACAGGGACAAATGGTCCCTGTTGTGGGCTACATCCGTACATCTGCCCTACTTGGCCTCTCTGATCTGCACCAGTGCACATTTCTGAGCATATCTTTACGTTGGGCGGTACACATTCCTTGACCCATTTCTGTGCCATACTTCCAACTGTAAATGTGAACAGCTAGCTGACTGTGTCATTTACAGCCCCTGCGTGGTCCCCCAATGGTTTGTTGAGCACTGTAAAAATGCCAGCCAAATACCATGGCAGTCTTACTCACCAGGTCTTAGTCTCAGCACTGAGTGGATTTTGGAGACGGGCTCACTGAGTTGTCCTCCAAGTCTTTATTTGTATGATCATTAATTACAATCAACTGTCTTGAAGTGTTTGACACAACGCCCATATTATCAAACAATGGAAATGACATCCTCCGATTGTAGACTCTACATGGGAACAAGCAAAAAAAACATGGAGGAAGCCTTGGGAAGGGAATGACGGTAACAGACTCATATTCCAGGATGGTAAGACATGCTGTTAAAGCAGAGAATGAGCAAACAAAGATTATAAGTTGATAACAAAGTGAACTACAAACTCAATACATAGAATATGCTGCGGAGTAACAACACAACTTGTTCAGCATCATGATTGTGCGATAATGATGCTGAATGAAGTGGAGGGAGGGAGAAGGGAACGCCACAAAGGATGCCCATACTGCACAGCCCCAACCTGAAATCTAAAGTGATAAGTTGTTACCTCTCTGATTGCATAGCACCCTTTACCTGGGTGGCCAACTACATGGGCAATGCCCAGAGCAGGTCCTGAGCAGGTGTGCACAGACGGCGAGAGCAAGACTTACTCAGATCAGCAGGGACCTAAAGCACTGGTAAAATAGACTATTTTTCATAAAGGAATTGAGTCATTTTCAATAACTACACATTAACAAATAGCAGGAAAAATGTTTTCAGCTAGAATTCAAAGACCCCATGAAATGGCACTCTTACGTGCTTGATTTCATGTATTTCCTGTTGAAACATGATGTTGGGCCGGGACATAAGGCATGGAGGTCATTCACAAGTGTAAACCAACAGGACATCAGGGAGAGAAATAGTTTTACTTGAAGTGATATTTGGAGGGGCAAGATTTTCAAAAGTTTTTTTTTAAGGTTTTATTGGTTGAAATTTTTATTTTCGCCAATTTGTGCAGCATGAGGCCACCGTTAAATATATTCAGTTTTCCTGGCAGTAGAAGTCATGTGAGTTCATTTCATGGGGGCTTAAAAGGTGACAGAAGAATTTGCCTCTAATTGCAGCAGAGACTGTTCCAAAGAAATTAAACACAGTAAGAAAAACGGGTACATTGTATGCTGCTACGCTGTGCTGTGATCGATAGTTAGCATCTTACAATTTGTGGGCACATGGTGATATTTATGGTACAATGAAATCTGACAATAGGATGGTGCAAGCCCATGTAATGTTAAACAGTTAGTTTAATGTTTAACAGAAGCTTTAATTTATTTTTTATTAAACTAATAAAAATAAAATGTCACAGAGTTTGGCAGAGCCGGGCCTAAAGTGAACAGCAGAACAGTGGAAAAAATGAGTAAAACTTTTTTTTAATAGTGCACTTTGTACCCTTCACTGTTCATTCATTAGACAGTGGAAAAGGAAGTGAGGGAGTCCTTGAACTTCATGGGCTCTCCCCAAGTTCCAGGTTACGATAAGTTTAATGAGACCAGAACAATGACTCTTAAGTTTTGGCACTGAAAAAAAATTGGCACTGAAAACAAAACCTGAACTGAAAAAGGAAACATGACATTGAAACACTTGTATTGGAAAAAGTTGTATTGGGAGTGAAACAATTATTGCACTGAAAAAAGTTCCACTGAAAAATAAAACAGGCATTTAAAAAAATACAAAGTTACAATCTTATCTTATTTTAATTTTTGTTTCACTGTGTAAGTCCTGTGTGTGTGTGTGTGTGTGTGTGTGTGTGTGTGTGTGTGTGTGTGTGTGTGTGTGTGTGT
>OMLF01012839.1:8795-55756 GCA_900302615.1 Holocentrus rufus | reverse complement strand
ATTCAAACACAAGCACACCTAAAGCTGGATGCATATCACTTCATACATTTCCAGACCAGTGGTTCTGTGTGTGTGTGTGTGTGTGTGTGTGTGTGTGTGTGTGTGTGTGTGTGTGTGTGTGTGTGTGTCTGGTTTTCAGTTTCAGCTCTGATTTTGGCGTTGAGAGGAGGGGTTTGAGGGGAGGGGCAAGGAGTGCCTGATTTACATATAATCTGCATATAATTTGGCGGGTGGCGGTGTGAACCAATCAGAAGACGAGCTGATTTGAAGCACTCTTTTGCTCTGCTCTCCAACAGCTCTGCCAAGTTAGAGCTAAATTTTAAGGTTTTGCAATACTGCAGTCTTACAAACTGGTGCCACGGATTGATCTGCACAGTGACTGGAGTTCATTAACACTGGAATCTACCTGCTTTGGTTTGGCTGTAACACAGACAGGTAGTAGGCTGCAGGGCTTGTTGATGTGCATTCTTTGGATATGCAGACAGTTCATTAGTCATCTCTTTACATGTCCATAAGAAGCTGCCCCCGCTCACCAGTAGAGAAACGCTCATGTGTAAAAAGCATCAGTGGCCGATAATCTGTCAATAAACGAGGGTTAAAATAGGCAAACAGCCTGATGCGTAACTGCTCTGATTTGACTGTTTTGGCTCGGCTTTTAATTGAAGTTTTGCCTGTTAAAAATGCAAAAGTGCATTTGTTGTATAAATTTAATAAAAATAGAAATTGATATTTCATTCAGTTCAATTCAATTCAAGTTTGGCAGAGCTGGGTCTCAAGTGCACAGCCAAACAGTGGAAAAAAATGAAGCAAGACAACAAAAAGTAAAACTTTTTTTTATGTGGCACCTCCTCCCCTTCACAGTTGGTTCTTCGCACAGTGGAAAAGGCAGTCCTTGAAACTCACAGGTTTGGGCAAGTCCCAGGTTTTGTCAAGTTACCCTTGGTAATCAGTAATCCGATTTAGGATAATTACAAGCCCAGAACACAGCCTAATGTTACATGCAGGTACAACTCAGAGTTGTATCGTTGTGGAAGATGCATCATGTCCTTTCTATGCACTGGGCCCACAGAATTTGGATGGATTCATCCATTCACATTCTCTGATTGGACCTAAACCAGGTCAGCACCAGTCCTTGAAGACTGATGTAATTTCCAAGGCAATCTAAGGGCACTGTGACCAACCATATCAAAAGCTGTGCTCAGATCACGTCATAATTGCACTTAGGTTGAATCAGACTCAGCAGCAAGCAAGATCACTGACCACGAATGCAGAATAAGTAAATACAAAGCCTCTTTATTGGTGATCTTTTGGAAACTCAACTCGACTATTAAAAAAGCAAAAGTGTATTTAATAATAAATTGATAAAAATAGAAATTTGCACAGTTTGTCGGAGCTGGGCCTCAAGTGCACAGCCAAACAGTGGAAAAAATGAAGCAAAACAACATATAAAGTAAAGCTTCTTTTATGGGGCACTTCCTCCTCTTCACATTTGGTTCTTCAGTGGAAAATGAAACAAAAGTCAGTTAAAGTTCAGTCCCTGAACTTCACAGGTTCAGTCCCAGGTTACATCAAGTTCTAGGTTACCCTCGGTAATCAGTGTTACAACGTCAAAAATATCTAGGGGCTAAGGGAAAGTAACAAACCAATGGTCGAGACCAATACAAGCAGTAAAGAGATTCCCTTTATTAAGGTAAAAAGAGGAAAAGTGAGTAGACCGGCACAGCTCCTGACACAGGACCAGCACACAACTAAATCAATCCTGATGCAAACAAGTCTCTAACTCTAGAGCACATTTATAACAAGCAAACATGCAACGAAAGGGCAAGTTAACTAGCATGCCACCAGCGTTCAAGAGCCCCTTGACTTTCAGGATGCTACGCACTGGAGACAACATGGCTACTGACTGCAGCTACTGTTTCAATACACAATGGATGTGAGACCTGAGTTGGTCTGTACAACTTTGGGTAAGTCAAAAGTAGAAAAAACCAAAGCTTTCATTACAGACTTAGATGTAATGGAGCTTAGAGGAACAGCTTTAGGAAATTGTATAGCCATACACATAACAGTGAGCAAGTACTGATGTCCAGACTTTGATCTGGGTGATGGGCCAACACAGTCCACCAAGACACACTTGAACGGCTCTCCCAGCACTGGGACAGGACAGGGAACAGCTGTGGGAATAACTTGGTTCGGTTCTCCCTACAAGCTGACAGACATGACAACTGCAACAGCACTTTGCACATTTTAAACCAGGCCAGAAAAAATGTTTCAGGACAGTCATATGTTTTAGTAATGCCAGGATGGCCAGACCACTAACTGTCATGTGCGACAGACAACACTTGAGAGTGATACACAGTGGGAACAACAATCTCATGCACTTCTCCCCACTCTACTCCCTTAAGCTTGGGTGGAGACCACTTGCGAAACAAAATCCCTTGGCCAACAAAGTAAGAGGGACACTGGAATGGTATGGCCTCAGGATTCATGAACACTTCTGCAAGTTAGGATCTACTTGAGCTTTGACTAGCTGTTCACAAGAAATAGGCAATAGGAGTCGAACCCGTCGAATGTCAGGACCAGGCAATGGAAAATTGAATGGAAAAGACACGTATCCCATCTCAATACCGTGCACTATGGCCCTGGCATTGTATGAAGTTTGTTCCAAAAAGGGCAGTACTCCAGCCAGAATGACAGACTGCACACCATCAGTATCCCTCAGGACACACACTGGTTTCTCATCACTTGCTTCACCTGTCAAGGAGACAGTCATCAGGGATAAAAGGCTTGAAGCATGGATCAGGACCTTCTTGAACTGCTGGTTTTGCATATTTTCTTTCTGCTTACGAGCCAAACAACGCAAAATTATTGGCAATAAGAAGGCTCACGTTCCTCAGGGGGAGACTGTTTGGGGATACTTGGAGGAACAGAGGCCGAGTGAGCAGGTTTGTCAATGGCAATCGACACAGGTTTGTGGGACAGTACAAACTCATCAGTGGAGACAGCAGCCTGGGACAAAAAGGATATCTTTTGCTATTTTAAATACACTGCAATGCACTCAGGGGGACACTTTTTGAACTCTCCCAGGAGAAGCATCTCACAGAGGGAAGATAAAGTCTCAGCTTTGCAGGAGTTACTCCATTTATCAAAAGACACACTCTTGCAAACTACATAAATTTTATGGGGAAGCTTTTTAATTTTTCTGAATTTTTGCTTGTAAGCCTCTGGCACCAGCTCACTGGCAGCTTTGAGAGTATCATATTTTAGGCTATCCGCTAGAGGGGGTGTAGCAAACACTTCTTGTGCTCTACCCATCAACTTACACTGCGACAGCCTTGAGGGGCCAGGCATCAGAGGGCCACTGAAAGGAAGGCAATTTATATGAATCTACTTCGGTTTCCCTAAAACAGGTACAAGAGACACATTTTTGGCCACATCAAATCAGATATAGAATAATAGCAAGCTCAGAAAACAACCTGATGCTACATGCAGGTACATATAATACCCGAAGTCATATTGTTGTGGAAGATGCATTGTGTTCTTTCTATGCATCGGACCACAGAATTTGAATGGACTCATCAATTCAAGTTCTTTGACTGAACCTAAACCATGAAAGCACCAGTCCTTGAAGATTGATGTCGTTTCTGAGGCAATTTAAGGGCAATGTGGCCAACCATTAAATAAATAAATAAAAAAAAGCTGTGCTCAGATCAAGCAGAAATGGCCCTTAGGCTGAATCAGCAGCAAGCAAGAGATCACTGACCACCAGTGCAGAATAAGTGAATGAAAAGTCTCTTTATTGAGGATCTTTTGGGAACGTATTGAGATCAATGTTTTGTTAAAGATAAAAATTTAAGAGGATCACTTACATACATCCAAAGAAAAATAAAAATAAAAATGACCCAATCTTTATACCAAGTCTCAAATGCAGATGAAGAGCATACCCTTTCACAAGTGGCCAACATAGTTTCTACAGTATGACGACATGAATATAAAAAAATAAAATTCTTCACATATTAATAAAGATGTCAGTTGGTTGTGTTGGAAGTGCTTTTTTACCAAACATTACGAGATATATCACCACTTCAAACCAAGGTCTTGCACACGCTTTTTCCAGACAAAGAAAAATGTGATCTGTTAAAGCCATATACATGAAATTTGGCCGACAAGATGATTTATTCTTAAGTCCTTTACCAAAACTAAAGCTTTTTACAACACATCAAGCTTTGACAGAAATTAAAGAAAACTGTGATCATTCTGGGGCCAGACTGGAGATAGTTTTTTTTTTTTTCAACACTCGCTTTATCAACACCCAAAATGACAAGCTGAAAAATGTTAGAACAAAAATTTCCACAAAACTGTGAATACTCAACTCTATTCTGCTATTAGTTACTGAAGACAAAAGTACTCGCTATACTTCAATATAACTTCTTAGTAGTTTAAGCCACGCAACATCTTGTTTCACCTAAACAATAAATCCAGACTGCATCTGTCAGTAAGTCTCCATATATTTTATTAGAGTATTTTGTACAATCTTAGTCTAGGCACTTTTCGACTTGTCTGTGCTTGCAAGCAATTTGTTGACCTGTGAAATATATAATGTTCAGCCTCTTCTAGATTGGCATTGTGAGCTTTGTTAACCCGTCACGCTGCCTGTGACATGAGCTGACAACAGATAATCTGCACACCACCACAATTTTACAGTATAGGCCTGTATTATATCTAATACAGTAAACAGATTTTGTCTCACAGCACTACATCAATAACAGGAAAAGGAACATGGTACATTGACTGTGATCTTTTTTTAATTACTAGTAACCAAAATACAAAAAGGCTTAGAATGTAAATGTATTTCCGCAAAACAAAAACAAGAAATAAAGCAAATGTAATTTCTGTTGTACAAACGAGAAATCAAAATGTCCAAATATCTTAAAAAACAAAAGAAACAAACAAAAAAAAATAACCCTGAATATTATATTCATTTTTATACTATTAGCAACAGGCTCACAGAAATGGTATAATATGTAAGGGTTAGATTCTATAGTTACAGCACTTAAAATTGTGAACTTAAAATGTACGTAACCCTGGATGATGGGAACAGTGCAACACAGAGAGCATGAGAAACAGATCTTCACAGACTCCGCAGCTCAAGTTTTTCTACAATAACATCCAAAAGGCAAATGAGATTTCGATACACTACTGCTTTTTTCTGACCTTAATTTATCCCTGCACTATGGATCATGTTGTTTCCAGGGTTGTGGCAATCTATTTAATTTTGGAATCAAATCAAAGTTTATTTAAAGCTGTCAGTGCTGGCTACAAGTTGTTTGATAAACTGCTGATCCATTTTTTAATGGGCTTATTTAATTTCCCTCCTCCAACTATACAAACTGAAAAAATTGTAAATTGACATTCTTTGCTGTAAAGTCCATCACTTACGCAGTGCAGCACACTATTAAAACTGCTAACTGCTACAGCCCGATATACATATCTGCTCTTCTCTCAGGAACATGGACTCACCATTGCAGTCTGCTAAAATTCATACTCAAGAGTAAATTCTTTTACGATGGTATCAATAAGCCTGTGACACTTAATGGTCAGGCTGGTTGTACATCAGATGTGCAGGTTAAGCAGGTTCATGTAAGATTTAAGTTCACACTTTTCAGAGTTGTGACTACCGGCAGAGCACCCCTAAACTGACTGCTTTATGTCTGCCACTAGATACCATTTTCTTGTAAAACATGATGAAACTCTGTGTTTAGTAGTCAGCTGACAGGAAGCAAAGGTCCAAGGCTACGTTAAAAGCCAGGCTGTTGCCATAGCATATGCGATTTTAAATATATATTCATATATTTGCAGTCAGGGTGCTTGGTGGCTCACGGTGTAGAGTGTGTACCAGGTATTATTATTGCAGCGGCGCAGGTTCAATTGCGACCCGTACCCTTTGCTGTATGCCATCTCTCTCTCCACTGTACTTCCTGTCTATCTACAGGGTCACTGTCAATTAAAGCAGATACGACAAAAAAATAAAAGAATAAAAAAATAAGCAGCACTTCTTATCACTTATCAGTACATAAAGCTGTAAAATAACACTCCACAGGTTTGTTGGTGACTGTCATCAACAAACAAATGAATTTGTATGTAATCTGACATGTTCGTGGTAAATGCTAATGAAAGGTAGGCTTCAGCAGGTGTGCGTAAGGGCAACATGTATACAACAATATGAGAAGAAAAAAGCTCACACCACAGACTCATCAGATCATCATCAGCACAACTTACACACCTCTAACTCTAGGGTGTTAAATAGGGACCATAAGAAATGAAGTATGTTAGGTACACTGTATTATTCACTGGTCACAACATCATTACAGTGTATTACTGTATTTCATGGGCAGTGTACATTTGATTGGCCAAACATGACCAAATGTAAAATGCTATATCAACTGTTGTTGAAATAGCATCAAATATTTGCTTCGTCTGTAATTATGTTATATTGTTGTTACATTGATGGACTGCCACAAAGCTGAACACATGAACCCAATCGTGAGAAACTCCAGACTGAAGGAGAAATCAAAGTTATTTACAGAGCCACTGTCTGTAACATTGTATTTCATTTCATTACATTACAGCCAGATGTTGAGTTTTGTGTTGCAGCCTCAACAGGTCTAGGTGAGGAACGAGGCTGATTATGATAATGAGGCAAAGCACACACTCAACTTGTTGACTAATTAAAAAGAGAATGACAAGACAAGTCAACTTTTTTTTTTTTAGTTTGTAAATTATTTAAGGCAACATGTTTCAGCCTTAATACAGTTCTGTAAGTCTCTTTGAAAACTGACTATATCCCTATTTATTTTTCATAACAGTAATGGTACTTGGCTCTCCTGGTATCATTTTTACCACTTGTCCAAACAGAACACAAAAAGGGACAAAAATGCACAACTGCAAATGCAACAACAAATGCAATTTTGTCACATTGAAATGTCATGTGGTGTCATAAGCTGATGCTCAGCTTTAGGTGCCTGTACTGGAGAACCAGCATCACAGCTCAGTCTGTTGCTATTTCAAACTATTTTCACTATGTTTACAAAGCCAGGTTCATCACTTAGCTGATGTTTGATCCATTTTATATAAACAGGGTAGTTATCTCATACATACTACAATATGGTGTCTTATCCCAGCTGTTTTGGTAAAGTACTGAAGGTTTCGGTTGGCTGTAATGGCTAACCTTAGCCATTAATGTTAGCTAGCGCTGTACCACAGACAGATGTTGAGGTCATGTAGCCTCCCTGTATTTAAGCAGATACCATTAAACTCATTAGTGTTACATAAAACTAATTTCTATAATCCTAAAAGCTCATTTACAGCCAATGTTATACACAGTCCCACTTAAAATAAGCTGCTGCCTCCTCACTTCACATGATTAAAAGATGGATAACTAATTTTCTGGGTGAGAGGGGTGTAATGAATAGTAGTCCCATTAGAGATTAAAAAATATCACACATAGTGGCTTTAATATTCATCTAAACATCTGTTTACAAATCAAAAGTAACTTGGGAAAGTACTTCTGTCCAGTGTTCTTATGTTGATTGTGGTACTATTTATGGAGTTTAGGTCCTAAAAAACCTTCGTGTAACCGTAAAAACTGTGCTGTAAACAACTTCATTTTGGATGCTTAACAATGTTAATAATGTCTGAGCTTTTACCCGAAGCTGTCCCCGATTTGAGAAATGACATCAAAATCGCTGTTGCAATGGCAGTTACTGAGACCAAAACTTTCCATTTTCAATATAAGAATTGACCAACAGAAACTCAGTCCGATGCCGTTGTGTTGGAGCGCTGACTGTGGAAAAGGTGGGACTATCTCCGCTACACCACGTGCTCATTTGCCCTTCAGATGTAATCGTGAAAAGTGAGTTTGACCATGGGGTCCATGTGAGCAAACTATGTGCTGCATAAGTGAACTGTATGAATGGGAACCAAAAGATCTAATTATGTAAAAAAAAAAATAAGGGGGCTGATGGTGAAAACACACTGCTGTGCCTGACTAAGTGAGTGAGTGTGTGTATGTGTGTACGTACTGAGTGTCAGAAGATCTAAAAGAACAGGACTTTTTTCTGTGGTGTCCTAGCAAGTCACTTGGTGCCGTCTGCACCCAAGTCCTCCTCAATGTGTGTCTTGTAGCTGCCGTTGTGTTGGGCACAGGGTGATGATGTCATGTCCTCGCTGGGTGTGGCCGAGTCTTCTCTGTCACTTTCATAGTCTTCCTTTTCTTCCCTGTCGTAGTCCCTTTCCACCTGAAATTACACGAATCATTCAAAAGGACGAACAGGCGAGATGCTTAGCCTGAAAATGCCACGATAAACTTAGTCGTATTTTTTCTGCTCTGACGGCATATTTCAACCTCTGGGGAAAAGCTCAGTTTTATTAGCTGCAGATTAAAATCACATTTAAATGTCCTCATGCAATGTGTCAGAAAAAGACCCCTAAATAAAGAACTAATGAAATAAAACCTACATCTGAATTTTTATCGACATTGTCAATCAAAGTGCTTTTAAAACTTAACTGTCACAATGTGCTTTTTAGAGGAATATCAAACATACAAGAAAGACGGCATAGAGGATTGTAAGAATAGTTATGACTGTACCTGTCAGACTACAGAGTAAATGACTGACGAACAAAGCGTTCTAAGGGAGGAGGCACGTACTATTTTGATAAATATTTTAATATTTTAATGTAATTTTTTTCTTGTATGGGGCCATTTTGCAGAGTGCAGAGACTTTTTTCGTTAAAAGTGGAGCTAGGTTGGCCAGAGAGTATAAACTTAAGAGTAATCAATTAAGAATAATACAAAAACATACATCAGCTATTAGGTCAGTGTAGGAAATTAAATACGCTCCAATACATTTCTGATGTGAAACAGTTCAGCTTTTGACCATACAGTCTTTAAATTTAAGTGTGAGGTTTGCTATGTGAATTTACCATGCACGGCCACAACGAGAATTTCTAAAATGTCTTGTGTTACATTATAGGAAGAAAAACATACAGTATGTTATCCATCATTTAATGTTTAAAATTAAGGAGTCATGGTTTTATAACTTTGCTATATAAGCAGAAATCTACATTTTTGGCATAATTTTTCACATATTCAGGGTTGAGGGTGGGCTTCTTTAGTGATTTGTTAAATGCTACTTTGGATGAATCAGAAATAAATCCAGAAGAAAACAAACAGAAGGGTAAAGGGTTTTTTCCTGTTCTGGTTTTATCAGGTCGGCTGCAAACGCATGTCTCACATCATGATTTTTTCTGTGTGCAAATTTCAACTGTTACATGTCTTGTATTGTACACAACCATAGATAAGAACCTTTAACTCTGAACTAGTTCACACATTAGCAGCTGTGGTTTTCTGAGTGTGTGCCCTTATTTGTTACTCTGACTGCTGATTGTTATCAGACAAGGGGAGATGTGATAAAAGATAAAGAGTCATCTTTTATGTCTTTTGAAAGTAGGACAACGTTCATACGTTAGGACACTCATGAGAAAGAAGTAGAAACAGGCAGAGCACGTCGACATGTTCTTCTAGGTACATTTTTAAATGTCACTTAAGGTTACACATCAGCCAAAGTCATCACACGTCTCCAGTTTCGGTAGCAGGAAGTAGAGCGTCATACCAGAAAGCACTGATAGCAATTAGTACCAGTAGTAGTACTTTTAATGCAGATTGGCTGATCAGAGTACAAACATTCATTCATGTCACCTGGCATGAATTATCTTAAAAACAATTACAAGATCAAGTGCTTCATTTAATCAAAATATCCACCTGAAACTTGTGCAACAATTCTCAAATAAAACCGAAGAAATAGAAAATTTGCATCGTGTTCTTTTTCTACATTTTAGTATTTTCATGTTGGTTCATCTGCCGGGATACATATTCAAAAAGCCAACAACCATCTATGGGGCGGCATGATGGAGCTGCTTGGCCTCTGAGACTCAAGTTTCGCCTCGCTGTGGATTTATCTCCACTGAAAACTGGTGAAAAAGTTGAAAAGTGAAACTGCACTAAAGCCTCGCTCGTATGAACATCGTGACTTCATTGACCAATCTGACTGTGAATACTTAAGTTTTAGACTGGCATCAATTCCAGCACTACAGAGACTTTTGGTGACAGCTCTGTTACCTTCACGGGCTTTGCTTTGCGGTTCATCCTCTCCTCATCTTTGCGGCTCCTCTTCCTGGATGTGGACCGCTCCTTTCTGTCCCTGCTGCGCTCCCTCCTCTTGTCTTTCTTGCCCCTAGAAGAGGACAAAGAAAACACGTTAACCGCAAGACTCTGTCATGGCCGCTCATCACCCAAATCCCTGATCTGTAGTGGGGATGAGGACTTGTTATTCCATCTACAAATGACTTTGATGTATAATCGATCCAGTAGAGGCCCAATGAGAAGAAATAGTTTGTTGAGACAGGGTGGAGTCACACTGGACTCACCTCTTTGGTGAGGGTGATCTGGCTTTCCTCCGAGGGCTCCTGGACCGATCCTTGCTTCTCCTCCTGTGGCCCCTGAAAACACCACATCGACTAGATCAGGAAATGTGAGTGTGTGCGCTCACAAAGCAACAGTGAGTGTGTGTGTGTGCATGTGTGCGTGTGACTCAACATATGCAAATTCATAAGGGATCTAAATGCATGATAGCTGGGGGGAAGGAGGGGTCTGGGGGACATGGTCTCCATGGAAACATTTTTGAAAGTGTTTAAAGGGGCAAATGTTTAGATAATGCAGTATTAATCCTGTAGAAAGGAACTTTCCATTTCTTTATAAATTGTCTCCCTCTTGTGGCAGTGAATTAAAAGGTGCTTGAAAGTACACTGAGAGGTCTTTTAATCTTGATGTGCAAAGAACAAGAAAAATGTTTTAGAGACTCATGAAACTTTCTAACAAGATAATATGCCATGCGATGATTTCTGATGCTATCAAATGTAATTGATGAGTAACACATCAATTACACTTAACACAACAAGGTCAACTGTGCACCAGCAGGGGAAGTTTTAGCGGTGGGTGATAGGCTTGTTTGGCATTACATTGAATCCAACAAACGTTCATATGCAAAACTGGAGCATCACTACAGAATCAAACTGAGGGTAAATTTGATCAATTTGATTCAAAACGCAGTTAAAAACAAAGCAGAGAGAGGGTAAAAACTATCGCTGTGTTGATCACTTTGGATTTTTTTAGTCATATAACGATCTCATTTGTAAATCAGTCAACTAGTTTGATGTATGTCTACATAGTGTCTAAGCTGTAGAATAAGTATGAATGACAGTAACAGTGTTCTTGCTTCAACAAGAGACACCGTTCACACTTTTTTACACTTGTCACACATGTCACTGGGTTCACTTCCTCCTCTCAGAGTAGCGGAAAGGTAAAAAGGCACAAAGTGTTAAGTGTAGGTGATATTTCTGCATGTATCTGCACACTCTGAATGTGACAGCTTTCCTGTTCCAATAAAACAGTGATGTGGTGAACAGATAACACACATGCATTTTGTACACATGGTACAGATTTGGTGCTACTGATGCATATATTCAGAAGACATATTCTCTAATTGACTCGAATTGATTTAACAACTGTGGAAGGGATATTAATTTGTGATTAAAATTGTTGAGAATTTGAAGAAAAGAAAAAGAAAGTTGAGAAAGAAAAAAAAACAATGGCTGTTTTTAGTTGTGGTTCTCACAGACAGACAAGATGACTGATGGACGTGAGAGACAAGAATGACAACTGACACTATAAAACAAATGAAGTAAGTAATAAACACCCATGGCAGGAAAGAGCGGCAATGATCTGTCTCTACATAAAAAGAAAGAATAAAATGAAAAACAGATGTTAACCATCTCAGGTAGTAATATATTTAATTGCTTTCTAATCCTTTTAACGCTTATTTGATATATTGCATTTTTGTATAATGATTATGCTAAACTTATTAAACTTAAAACTTATTAGTACTTTTTCTTTATTGACCTCTTTTGTCTTTGCTGCGACAGCAAACTAATTTCCTCATTGGGATCAGAATCATCTTAATTTAGGATAATTATTTATTTAATGTTAGGGAAAATGATCTAAAATTACAAAGCTAGGTTTCAATATTAAAGCACTGTGGATTTTTCTGCTCAGCCTTTAGAACGTTTTTAGCAGTTCAGGACTGGTTTTGCCCTTTCCTCATACATCGTTTTCCTGAAATACACTCTTTTGTCCCTTTTGGCATTTTTCAAATGTTTTTCAGGAACAACTACAGATTGTCACTAGGCTCCTTCAGGGCAGGTTACCTCTCTGTAACGTGAAGCAAACCCAAAGCCCTTCAGTGCCTGAGCAATTTATTAGAAGCTAAGATGCAGGTTTTTTTTTTGCCCCACAGAACAAGATGTGGGCATCAGGAGCCGACTCAGTGTGAACAGATCCAGTCAGAGTGGATCTCTTCTTCTTGACAATAAACTGAGTGAATGATGATGTTATCCTGATTGTTGCAGGACTGTAATAATTTCCTATACAGCTGCTGATGCACACCTTGCAAAGCGTCCATGTGGCTGGACAACATAAAATAAAACAATCAACATGAAGTCAGATTGATCCTTTGGAGACGAACACTTCATGTGGTCATTGTTTCCATCCTACCTGGAGCGACTGCGGCTGCGTCTCCTGTCTCTTGAGCGCGAGCGCCTCCTGTGGCTGCTGCGGGAACTGTGGGAGTCATTACCCCTCGACCACACCTTCTGGGTTTTGCTCCTACAGAAGAGGAAAACCATGTCATCAACTTCAGAATAAGCACAGATTTCTGTGGACTAAATTGACAAATCCAGAGAAATAAAAATATGGAGGTTCAGTATCAGCTGTGCACCTGTGTCTTGAGCGGGACCTTTTCCTGCGTGTTCTCGAGTGTGAGCGGGACCGCGACCGTGTCCGAGACCGGCGAGATCTCCTAGACCGACTGGAGGAGCGCTTCTTCCCATCCACTGAAAGAAAAGCGGCAGTTTGAGCATCAGCGCTCAACGCAACAGCCTTGATGCATGCAGCAGATCACAGCGGACTGGTTTCATACCTGGCTCTATGGCAGCTGCGATGGTCGACTGGGCCTCCCTCACCCTCTTCATCACGTTCTCCAGCTCCTTAGCAGCAGCCTGCGGCGTCAACTCAGGGGGCTTTACTATGGCGTTGTTGGAATGATTAATCCTGAAACACACAACATCATCACAACTAGCACCAACTGTGCGTCTTGTGTTCTCAAAAACGATATGCATCATGACCAAAAACTACACGGTTTCTCTCCTGCTACTAATTTCAGCAACTGATCTAGACAGATCTTAATTTACAATGTCTGGTCCTGGGATTAACTGTGCTGGTCTGAATGGGTGGGTTATAGACCGGTCATTCATGGACTACATACTTCAAGGGTCTGTCCCCAAACATGACTCCGTTGAAGGTCAGGGCTCGAGAGACGGACTCCTGGTCGACAAACTCCACGAAGGCAAACCGCGTCGGCTGAGTCTCGTCTCCGGCCATCCGCACGAACTTCACGTCTCCCACCTGCTTGAAGAACTCCAACAGCTGCTCAGCAGTGGTGGTCTGAGGATCAGAGAGGAACAAAACTGAAGGACTTCAAGTTTGACAAGACAGAATGTATTTAAATTTTTCATCAAATTTCATACTTTTGGAATTAATTGAGTATGAGACCGAATTTGCTATATTCTCTCTTTTTCACTTTATTCATGCTTGCTTGTTTCTTTTGTGTATACAGATATATTCCTTATGTGGTGTGTATTATGTTTTATGATAAGCAATAACGTCTCTTTTTTAACTTTTTTTTTTTTACTTTTTGTCTCTTTTTTAACCTCTTTCTTTCACTGTTGAATGTCCATGTATCTTCATCACTTTGTAAACAAACAAACTGAATGATATAACCACAGGAACATTTACACAACAATATCTGGCTCTCTGGCACAGTTAATTGCAAATGTAACACTAGGGGGCATGAAAGATAATCCTGAACAAAGCCCACACTGCAGATGGGAACACAGACATATTTAGCAAAAACAAATCATCCCACTGTGTGGACTGGAAGCACATCGTATCAGATTAAATGTTGGCTACCTGTGAATTCAGGTTGCCGACATAGACCGTCCTCCTGATCTCATCGATTTTGGAGGGATCCACATTCCCCATGAGCGGAGGCTGGGAGTGCACCGACGCTGAGTGGTCCAGGCCAGTCGACACCCGGTTCACTATGGGAAGGTTCAGCTGCTGATGTAAAGAACGCACACACACTTTATATGTAAATGTACAGGGCAGGTGGATGAGAAAACGAGGACACACACACACACACAAAAAACTTACATTCTGAATGGGAGCTGGGGTAGGAATTGGTAGCAGTCCCCCACCAGGAATCAGATTGGGCACTGGGGTGGCGGGTGCCAAAAGTGACAAGGCCTTGGCCTCTTCGGGGATCTTCCCTGCAGGACAGAAGCGAGCGTTGGTGAAGGCAATAAAAGATCTTTCCTCTCTGTCTCCTCTATGTCTGCACAATTAGCCCACTGTATTCTAGAGAGAAAGAGAGCATAAACTTCCTCAACACAACCTACAAGTGTTCTACTGTCTAACCATGGTATACTGGAGACCGAGCATCCTTACTGTGGTTTTATTAGAGTTAATTAATCTCCTCAGTCAATCTGAATTATTATTTGGCAATGAACTTCAAAATTCTTATAACATTTCTTTTTTTTTCTTTTCACACACAAAAGAAAAACTGATTTTGTCCTTGGTCTCTTTTCATAGATCAAAAAAAAAAACAAACAAACAAAAAAAAAAACAAAGCAGAGTATGAGTCAACACTTTGATGCATGGGTCACCTGTACTGGAAACATATTGGTCATGAACCATACGATATCAAGCATGGGCGCTTTTCCGTTGGGGCGATCGTTTCGCAGTGTTGGAAAGGTGTGCAACACAAGACAACCCCAATGGCTGCATCACTAATAGCACACAGAACATCAGATACAGAAAAGAACAACAATTTTAAGAACTGTAGGAAAGGTTAACCAAGACTTAGCCAAAACACAACGAATTAGGAATCTTTCTCGTCTCAATCCTGGTTAAATCTGCCGCTTTCTTGGCGCAGAAAGGAGGATTAAGAGGAGAGGTTGACACTTTGAGTTGGGCTATTACGTCTAACATTGTGACGGTACACCAGACTGAGAGGAGAAAATAACTACAGCTTCACTTCACCATAGCTGGCAGCACTGAGTGTGAATTACCATATCTCTAGCACGACAAGTCTACTGTTCCCTAAACACTTCCAGCGCTGGGAAAAATAGTTCCCAACATGTAACGCAAAGCATCAATGCCTGTGTCACGGCTTTCCAAGTCAAAAGAAAAAGGTTAAATGGATGTTTTTTTTAAAGGTGTGGTACGGCTAAAATGCTAAAAATCCATTTCAAAGCGGCAGTACAAGCGCTGGCTAAAGACTTGATGCAACTGTAGGTAAAATTTAAAAAGATACTTTGTCCAAATGAGGGAGGGTTTTGTTACTGGATCTCTCACATATCACTAGGCCCTCACTGTATCAACAAGAGTAGGAGACAAAGAGAGTAAAGTGTTAGTCATCTTCATAGCACCCCATGTGTGATACGCATCCCACCGGTATGCCGTAGCAACCTGGACAGAACTCAATCACACACAAGTTGCAGCTGTAGAAGCAGAGAGAGAGAGGGGGTGGGGGTTGGACAAAAATCAAAACAACAAACCAAAATAACAAATATAAAAACAACGCTAGAGATAGGCAATACTGTAGTTTCTAGATAGAGACAGCAGAGAGTGGACAACATGGGAAAGTATGAAAGGAAACAAACCAAAAGAAAAGAAAAATAAATAAAAAGAGACAAGGTGTCCATCTTGGAAGGTTCAGCGGCTATTCTCCTGGTCACATTCCCCCCTTGAAGGCTGCGTTGGCCCGATCGGGGATAGTGGCTTGGAAAACAATGCCTGACTCAGGCTAGTGTAGTGTAACGGCTGGGCCAGTCTAGTCATCTGATATGCACACATAATCACACAGAAAAAACATACAAAACCAAATTAATAAACTCAGTAGCCATCCAGCACCAAGTCACGTGGACAAAAGCATCAAGTTAGAGGCGATATAATTTTTTTTTTTTTTTAAACTATACATAAGGGAACAACAGTGGCACCAAAAGAGAGGGAAATTTAAAGAAAGAAAACACAAAAAAATCAAATCAAATCAAATCAAAAAGAGAGAAAAAAGATTAAGTTAGCTGCATTGCCATGTACTTATTTTACCATTGCCTTGAAACAACTGTAATCACCATTTTATGGAGAAAAAATAAATAAAAACAAAAAACAAACACTTGTTTCTGAGAACCCAGTGACTACAGTAGGGTACGCACATACTGTATATAGCATTATAATTCATTTGGAGGTTTAAAAAGATGCATGATAGCTCTAATGTTTGTTGTGTCACCAAACAGAGCAACCTCGTTCAGCTATGGGTTGGTGCTGTGGCATGAGGGTGTGTGCAATTATGGTTTAAGTAAAAGATGGGGATACGACCTGTGATGTGCATGTTGCGGTTTCTCTGAGCCAAATAAGACTTAGTAGCTATCAAGTCGTCATTAGCATAAACTGCCTTTACTTCGACGTGGGGGGGGGGAAACAATCCCAGAATTCATCCCAAACAGAAATGAGGGCTGAATTCAGGGGGGTGGGAAGCCATAACAAATCCACTGAGACAACAAAAAATAAAAAAATAAAAACACTTTTTGAACGAAACGGGTTGCACTCACCTTCCGCACATGGCACTACTATGAGAGCTCTGTCAATAAAAACAGTATTGGTAAGATGTTGCGCCACACCAACACTGGAAGGTTCTCGGTACTTTATATAGCACACTTTGGATGAGAAAGAGAGGGGGGCATTGCTGTGGACGACAAAAAAAAGAAGCAAAGACGGTGGTTAATTAACGCTGAGGCAATTACTGAATGTATGAATTTCTTCCAGGTTTGTTTTCATATTAAGCTGTGGCTGCGGATAGGCCGCAAATCCGGGCTATTGTGTTATAAAGCATGCCGGGTTGGCGTGTCTTACTCGGGCGGGTAAAGCCGCAGCTCCTCGATGTCTCCCAGGAAGCCGAAAAGAGTCCGCATCTGCTCGCTGCTCACGGCTGAGGACAGGTTGGTGATCTGGACGACAGCGGTTCCTGGTATCCCACTCATTTTTCACGGCAATACAAAATATATATGTAATATTAACAGTAATTATTTGATACTCTTTAAATGTAATATAATATAATCTGCGGCGGTTATTCCAGTCTGAGGGCAGCAGAAAGTATTCAGACGAAGCGAGAGGTCTCACTCCTGCTCGCGTTTGTTTGTTCTTCTTCGGCGGGTCGCATCCAACTTTGAAGTGTACTACCGCCCCCTGGAGGCATGGTGTGGCAGCTACATTCACGTTACATGCTGCTTTACTGTTTGCATCAGAAACATGGGAGAAAAACAATTAAATATATAAAATCCTACTTCAGTTAAATATATCAAATCCTACTTCTTAAGTTTCTAGTTGAATATGCAAGTATATGCCTGCATAGGCAACGTCTTTACAAAAAAAACAACAAAAAAAACATGTTTATATTTCTTTTTGACCTCTTCAGTTTAAATTTTCCTTAATCCACTGAAGAGTCACCGAAAAAGCCATCTACTCCCAGTCTGGACCACAAAATTTAAATCCTATACCTCTGTGGGATCTCTGATCCATCTGTAAATGTTGTAATATAGGCACAATGTTTTGCCTTTTCTGTCAACACAGATAAATCCTCCACCCTTCTGTCTGAGGCTATATTTTCAAGAATATTAAGAGCTACCTGAAGTTGTTCTTCATATTGTTTTTTAATTGGTGGTCTGAATCAACATTTGTTGTACTATAGCAATCTTCAATCCAAATCCTACATGTTTACAGTTTTCCCAGTAAATATTCAGCTGAAGAGTAGCCAAACCCTAAACCCAAATCTCTGAGGCCTGACCTCTAAAGGTGAAAAGTAGAGTACCTGGTGTTTGGTGGCAAGTGATGTCACTTTTTACAGAGTACAACAGGTAGTGACATCACCTGACTCCAAAGAGCAGGCGCTGTACTTTTCACCATTAGAGGTCAGGCTTCACAAAGATTTAGGCTTTGGCTTTCACTTCCCATGATTCCTTTTCTCCAATCACAATTATTTTGGCTACATTATCTCTCCCTCTCTCTTTCTCTGATACCTTTTACATGTGTTAATAACATGCTCAACTTTATTGTAAGAAAAGAAAAAGTCGAAAGTTTTAATGGAAAAGTCTGCCTCTCATAATTTCAGTTTTCCAAATCCAGTTTCGCTTGGTGTCAGCATTTTGGAACAAGGCAAAATAAGTCAGGTTACTCCACTAGTGTTAATAAAATGACACAAATAAAATAGAAACATTGTTGAGAAATCTGAACAATTTTCTTCTAATTTCCACCAAAACAAATTATTGTACATTGCTTTTGTTCCTGTGCTGGCTGGATAAAGCCATTTAAATTCAGAAACCACCAGAGGAGGAAGAAATGAAGGATAAAGAATGATTCTTAAAGAGCATTACTTTATTTTTTCACAGGTTACTTCAAAACAAGATAATTATATACAAAATCTGGAATGTTGGATAAATGCATATCAATCATCATTTTACCGTAGTTGTTTCCAGAGAAACCTTAGAAATACTAGCTATACATTAAAAGGGTTGCCTCTGCATTGCAATTTATTGCTGGTTTTACAAACTCAGGTCACTAATGCCATTATTAATTCTTCTTTTCTCACTTTTTAAAGTATTTACATTTCGATTAGTAAGGTCTAAAATTCACAGGAGACTGCTAAATAAATAAGAATATGGGAGCATAAAAAGCGACCGACTTGGATGAAGAAAATGTGACAACAGGTTCTTCCCTAGATTGTCTACATTGTCAAACTGTACGTTTCTGACATGAATATGAAGAAAGTGACCATTATCCCAGAAAATAAAAAATAATTAAAAAAACAAAATTTTCCTATTCATACAGTCAAAAGAAAATCACCTACAGAAATTAGCACAATTAAAAAAATGATCTCATCTGTTAAAAAATACATTATGCTGTAGGAAAATCTTGGGGAATGCATGTGTTTTATTGTCATTTGCCTCTTAATAAAATTCATGGGACTTCAGCCTTTCAGATTAAATTATAAGGTTACAGCTTCACTCAGAGCAACCTTTATTAATAATTATAAAAGAATAATTATGATGGGACAAAAGCTTTGTCAATTACCACAGTGTTTTCGTTTCAGTTCGACAGTGCCACGAGCTTAATGTACGGGTCAAACTGTATCATACACAGGAACAGTACAGTGGAATGGCTTTTGCTGAATTATTGTTGGAAAAAACACAATTACATATTTTAAATAGAATTCAGTGGTCACAAACGTACTGCTGGAATTTGTGGGCCCATTACTTGGCATGTGAATTTAATCATTTCCATCTCTCTTGGAAACACGTCTCATGGAATAATTATTTACCACTGAATGAATAGACTATTAATAGGGTGACTTCATGCATACAACAGGTACAATTTTATCACATCAAGTGGACAAAGCATTGCCTTTAAAAGCATTTTTATCTTCTTACACAATTTATCAACAAACATTACGAATAAAACATTTTGCAATTGCAGCTTTGATTGGATTAGTTTTTCAATAGTGTAGGTTGATTATTTTGCACAAATGAACATTACACGTTGTGGTATTCTAAGGATCTAAAGCTTTGAGAACAGAAACTATCTTTTAAGCTAGCAAAACGCCTTGGGCAAAGTGACAAGAACATTCACTGATACACAATGCAGAGAAATTAAATTTCTTGGAGGAATTGACAGCACTATATATTTCCTGTGCCGTTTTATTACAAAAAGATACTTTTTTTTTTTTTTACCCTACAATATAAAAATCATGTAAAACCATCAGGGATTACTAAAGGTTTGTGTTTTTAAAAATGCTCTCTGATGTTTTTTTTTTTCTGAATGAAAATAAAGGCTTTTAATATTGCTGTTAAGCCGTTATGCTGCAAATGTACTCAGAGTGTTTCATCTGGTGTGAATAAGTGAATATTGCTTGGGTCTCGGGGTAAAGGGTCCTCCCCTATTCAAACAGTTCAAGGTCTATGGCACTTGACAACTTGCTTCTCCCCACTCAGTTCTCTGTACAGCAAAGGAAATCAAAAATGACACACTGCTCCAACGTGATGGGTAAAAAGCATGGTAAAACATCCATTTTTTACAGACACAAAGGCAAACTGTGGTCTTTTCCTACATCAAACTAAATCACTGCAAGATATTGAAAACCTCGCAATGCAAGTACTCGCCTGTCACCAACGGCTGCCAGTAAGACGAAGCCCTTATAAAAATTAAATATGAATGGAAGAGGCCCAACTTTTGCCTGTTCTGATTCAGACCTCATCGGTTTTGTCCTGCACTCATCGTCTGTACACAATTTCCAAACATGCTTTGGTTAACTAGCATAACCACCACATCTCTTCCTGGATTAACGAAAGCCTGCAACTGCCATGGCAGATTAAGGCCAAGCAAATACACAGTGACTTTGTACTTTCATAGCTCCCCAATGTTTCGAGTTTCCATTCCACGTTCCAGTCTCATAAGATGATCACATGCGGTCAGCATTATTTTTTTTTCTTCAGCATCTGAGAAGTTGTGGTTCATTCATGTTGTGAGAAGGTTTTGTTCACAAATAAACAGCAAAGGAAGTGATCTCCTCTGGTCAGGTGATATGCCGAGCAGGTGAGGTTGAGTTGCCTAGAGGGTACTTGGGACAAACGAGGACAGTACTGTCTGTACGCTGTAGGACGCTCACAGGTTTATGGAAGCAGAGGTGGATGATTCGCGCTACTCAACGCTTCGCCTCGTTTTAGGCTCTTCAGTCTTGCCAGGAAAACAATAATAACGCTTGCCACGAAAAAACCAAATAACACCACCATGTTCTACATTCGTCTTCACAAAAAAAGCACATAACACGGTCCCCCATATCAGATCACACAGCAGACCAATGAGTGGTTTCAACTTCTTAAATAAAAAGTCTTGATAAAAAGAAAGGCAAATCGAATGACAAAAAGACAGGGAGCCCTGCCCCCCCTAGTGGTCAGCTACAATTCATGCCCCTTGACAGAAACAAAACCTAACTCATGATGAAGGATAAAATGAGTTTTTGACTGGACAAAAAAAAAAAGAAAGATCTGTACAGAGACCACAGTATTTATATAATTCAGAAAAGGGTCATATCTTCAGCTTCTTTTATATAAAAATACATACCACAGTGATGGCCTTTTGAGGACATACACTTCCAGATGTTTGCCCCCGTCATCTCCTCAATCCACTACATTCAGTGGTTTTCCCCATTGTAACAAAGGCTCTGAAGATCTCTATTATAAATAGTCCCCGACAGGTATCAATAGATCAGTCTTTTCTGTGTATAAAAATAGGAGTCAACAAATTTCTGTGTTCCTGTTTCCTCTTATGTCCAAAGGGGAGGTCAGTTTCTCCTCAGCGTCGACAGTCAAATCTACGCTAGCACTTCTCTTATGATAATCAAATCCACAGTGTTGGGAAATGTCTTCAGGAGGGAGACGGCTTTCCCATGATCAATATTCACAAAGTTGTATCCGTTTGCCTGGAAGAAAGAATATTTAGGATTAACCTGTTGAAAGATGAAGTATTGACAGTGTTTTATGTTATTTATAGCATAAGTAGCAGCATACCTGGATAATTTTATCTCCAGGCTGAAGAATCTTGGATGCAGGTCCCTCAGGCTGAACCCTTGTCACAAAGATACCCTGGAATGATACGGGCAATATAGCAGCCATTAATTAAATGTAATGTGATGTCACTGGACACTGGGCCTCAAGGCATTTTTGTAAGAGAATATGGGAAACAAGATCATAAGTGTGGATGTACATTGTCATCTGGACGAAAGGGGTTTCCCCGGCCTCCCACACCTCCTGATATGCTGAAACCCAGCTCTGGATTCTTCTCCACTTTCACACGGATCTGAAACACACCCACACGCCTTTGTTAGTTGCGCTTAGTTGCACTCATTTACCGATCACATAATCATTACATATTACAGGAGTCTTGAAAAGGCTTTGCACAGCCTCACGTCCCGTATGATCTCAGCTCCGCATCAACAACACTTAGAGCCAATCAGAGCCTATATTACATTATAGCGAAATGGTGAAACATGCTGTCTTCATGTAGTGTTTGTTCACATTCCAAAAAGCACATCCTGTATAAAATCTGTCCCGAATTAGATGTTTGTTTTGTCACTACACTGATGTTATTTGCGACACCTTTCACTTCTTCATTTCAATAACAGAAACATCAACAGGCTAATTTTAGCTTGCTAATCTTAAACTTAGCTGTTGTCTCAATTTGAATACTAATATATTTACACAGCTGTGCTGCATTTCAGTCAAAGCTAATCCTTCAGTTGGGAACCTGCTGCTATCTAACTGTATAATTACCAATGTAGAGTTTTTGACATGACTGCTATCAGTCCCTCGCACTATCTAACACTCCCTTAACTTTCGCATAACCCATTCTTAAGGCTCCCGTAGAAAAGTTAATGGAACCCAAAATCCCTTAATTTCTACTTGGCTAAAACTTGAGCACAGAGTTGTTGGTTTGAAAACATCAAAGCTGTGAACAAGCACTGCGTGACATGCAGCAGCGCTTCACAACAATGCAACAGGCTGTGAGTGGCTGTAAATATTATTGACCTGAGAAAACAGGGCAGGCTGAGACCTTCAGTGACTTGCCAAAATCAGTGACCAATGATGAGTGATAAATGACCAATGGCTCAAAAAATGCCATTTCTAAACATCAGCCAAAGTTGTTTTTTCCATCTAACCTTCTGTGTTTCTGTTTTGGTAGCTTGTAGTGAAACCAGAATCATAAAAAATTTACATCTGATTGATTTTTCAGCACACTACCATTTCCATAAATCATGTGCACACACACACACACACACACACACACACACACACCCTTCACCTCTTGCTGCAGTGTGTCATGTGGGATCCGTGGGGGCCCCTGGGACTGCTGGGAAACTTTGAGCATCAGGTAATCAATGAGCTGCTCTCTGGAAGGGTGGCGGGCCATGGGTGCCTGGCTCATCTGAGGACGAACAGATGGGCCCATCTGACCGTTCACTAAAGGCACCTACATGACACAGACACACACAGTGATAAACAACAAGAAAATACGGTCAACAGTTACAGGATATCAATTTAAAAAAAAAAATCATTTATTAATGCAGTGTACCTTTGATTTTGACATTTGAGTTTCTCTACGATGTGACTGGTCAAGTTTGTTTTCAGCATAAACTGATTTACTGCCAGTTCCCACTTCAGCATGCAGTCTGATGATTCATCACCCAGAACCACAATGTGCTAATAACCACTTGGCACTCAGAAAATGTTATTCAATTAAATTCAACAGATTGCAGTGTTGTTGGCAAATAATCACGCTGGTTAGATGTAAACACTCTTCTGTGTTTGACACATCAAACTGCCTGAACAATAAAATTTAATTTGAGAATCATAAAAACAGATCAAATCTAGATTGAAACTATGAATAAAAAGATGAATAGATTTGACTTGAAAGTTAGACATGAGGTAAACAAGATCTCCGGGGATTTTTTTTACCCTGCATCTAGGATATGTTAAATATCAGAGCAGGTATAATTTCAATGTGATGAACCAGGAGCACCTAACATGAAAGACTCAGAAGTGTTGCAGCACTGTGATCTAAACTGTAGGAGAAATAATTGAGAAATTACAATTTCTCTTTTATTTGAAGACCAATACGATAACACTAATACAAATCCAATTCATTAATGCTACACAACATCTAAATAACTGTAAATACATCCTAAGGTAAGATTTCTTTAGAAATTTGGTTTTAAGTAATGTGTTAGACGTGCCATTCATATTTCATTTGGTAGTGCACACAGTGTGCAGTTGGATAATTTAAGGTTTGGACATAAAGATGGCTGGACTGAGGGCTGTAAGAAAGCCAATACCCGATCATCTACACCCAGACAACTTTGCTATTTACACCAGTCAACAACACAAACCTAAAAACACATCTGAACACCCAGTAGCACCTTGTGGAGGCTTCTGGTCTTTTGAGAACATAACCAATGAAAGTAATGTAAAACTGATAATCCCAGCTGGTGAGATGTGCTCTGCAGGGTCAAAAAACCTCAGATGTGGGTTTCAGAGGGGATTTCTGTGCCTAAAATACAGTTCTGCTTTCAAAATGAATGTTGCATCAAGGGGAAATGCAAAGCCCTGGCCGTTCGAAGCCACATATTTTTACATTTACATATTTTTTTTTTTTACTGGGCAGCTAAAAGGTCTTGAACTCTGATGAGGTGTCAGACTTACTTTTCTGTGGGGGTCCATGGTGTAACTCTGCTGCCCTTGGGGACCAAAAACATCATCCTGAAAATGAAGAGATGACAGCGATTAACACCCATCACCTCACACTCTGCATGTACGATGAGTTTGTGTGTCATTGGAGCTCACTTGCAAAAAAAACCCGGATAACTGACACCCCAGACAATTAGGTAATGGCATGACAATTTTCATGTCCAGTAATCCCATTAGTCAGTAAGGTGCTGATTTAGAAGAGGAAAGCTGCACATTTGGTTTAGACAAACTGCAATGACAAACTCAGATTTAACTGTTAGTCAGTTCACACACTAAACACAACCTAACTCTAAATATTATTCTAGTGAACACGCCTGTTTTACATTGTAAAGTAGGGAAGGGGATTTCACAACATTCTCACACGTCTATATAGTAGTGCAAAGATGTCACTTTGTACAGACTCCGATACCTAACACTTTTTTATTCAATTAGACACACTCTCCTACACTTACCTTTGACAAACATACTTTTCATCTTCACACACAAAGTGAAAGGTTATGAAGTGATTCTGAAGTGATCAAAAGTAGGAGTGAAGATGATGAATGAGCAAGATGATGATTCAAAATGGAAAAGGAAAGGAAAATCATGGATGCTGAGATACATTGTCATGACAGGTTCTAGTCTACAGGAAAACAATTTTTTTGACTGGAGTGTGGCAGGGTGAAGAAAACACACACAGGAATGTTGATTCAAAAATCAGAGAATCTGCCAGGTTTAAAAGGGGGGTATTTTGTACCACGTAGTGTCATATCAATATTATGTGTCTGATTAAGAAGTTGGATGCAATTCAAAGACGGCTTTCTTTGCCAAGAGGCTGCCCTGGATAAGTTGAATTTCCTCAAATAAGCCCGTGGCATCACAGCTTGGTAAAGCACTTCCCTTTGCCAGCTGGATTCAGTTATGTGAATATACTGTACATACGTGATATAGATAGATGTGCCACAGAAAGGAATGGCTCTCAGGAGATAGTAAGACTAAGAAGCACTAGAAACTGCAATTGGACAGAATCATATTTCACCAGGTTTGTAAGTCAATTTTAAACAGTCACTCGGGTAGTTAAAGATCTATGACAACCTTAATCAATCTGTGAAGCTTTGACATATATCGATCCCTGTATTTCGGATATGATCACAAAACCTATTTCAGGATGGTACAAAGAATGAAGAAGCCCCTTTTAAACAGCTTGCATTGCACTATGAAGAGCTAGACAAAAAACCCATTAGAAACCATCAGCTTTTCTTTCTGAGAAGACAGCATCACACATGTTAGAGGGGGTTTATGGTGATGACAAATCAGATGCGGGCAGAGATGTTGCGCTTTCACTTGTCCAAGAAGGGCAAGTGAAAAGACTGCTTCTGAAAGTCAGTGATCACTTCTCAAGTTGTGAGAAAAAAAAAAAAAAAAAGGAAATGGGCATTTCCCTGCCTTTAAAGGATGTGAAATTAGCAAAAAAAAAGCTAGAAGCTCTGGCTCAGTAGGAGCTGCAGTAGCTAGCTACAAGACACAGTACTCACACAGAAGCCCAGAGCTCCGTAGGGCTGTCCGTCTCTGGCACTAAAGACCAGAGACCCTTGGCTGGCATGCATATCCCTAGAGCTGCCGTAGTGAGACCAGCTCAGCGGGGCAAAATTGGAATTATAGGACCGAGACAGCACATTCTGAACAGAGGGACAACATGGAACAGCCAACACGAACCAACATGTCAGAGGTGGTCATGCAATCCACCAAATGAGTGATGACATAAAAAAAACTTCACAAAGTTTACGGCATACAGCACAGACAAACATGCGGTGAATCACAAATATTTGGCATACAGTTGAGTTAGTAAGCTTTGGCAAATTGTTGACTTGTCACTTCTGCATTAAAGGGGCAAAGTAAAAGCTTCAGGGGGGAAAAAAAGCAGATTTGCTTCTCATTCACATGCTGTTGTGACGGCCAAAAGAACACTCAAGAATCTTACATGCTAAGACCTAAGACTTTCAGATTAACCTGACTGTGATAGCATGGTTTATGAATTCCAAATTACAGCCACATCTCTGCTTGGCTGGCCTGGAAAGATGAACACATTTAAACCCTGATTTACTGGTCATACCAACCTAAAACTGGGGATAGTAGTAGTAAAACCTACTGCTGTAGGTTTTAGGTCCAATGTGGATACAAAGTGGTGCCTTTTATTTTTCAAACCATACACAAACGATGAACGGTAGGGAGAGATTTCTATTAGTGTTAAACAAGTTGTCTCAATTTTATCATAGTACTCGTACCTTTTCCATCTTTTTGGCCTCAATGTGACGCATCACCTGGTCCCTCCAGTCAGCCGGCACCCTTCCTCCTCCGACTCCCCCTGACACTGCTCCGGGCCCGTCGAGGAGCGAGTGCTCGGACTTGACCCTGATGTTTGGCCTCTTGCTGGGGCTGCTGTGCTGGTAGTTGAAGTCACTGACAGACATGGTCCTCTCCGGCAGTTCATGCGGCTGCGGCCTGGCGCTGAGAGGCCTGGGGGCTCCGGGAACGTCGATGCTGTATGTGCGAGCTGAGAGGGGTCTCTGCATGGCCTGGCTCATTGCCAGCGGTCCCCTGCCAAGGGTGTGAATGTCCCTGTACGTCATGTACTCGCCCTCTGGCAGCTGCATACGCCTTGGGTCGCCCATGGAGGCTGTCGAGGAGCTGCTACTTTGCCTCTGCAGAGTGCTGCTTCTTGGCTGGCCAGAGGACTGGAGTCTTTCCTTAGCCCACATGTCCCCAGAGGGTTTGGGCCCCATGGGAGGCCCCCTTTGCTGTGGCTGCAGAGGGTAGGGAGGTGCCTGATTACGATTGGAGTAGTTGGTGTTGGCTAGTGAGTGTTGAGGTGGAGGGAGGTAGCCTTGATGTTCTGGGGGCATGGGCGTCCTCTGGGCCCAGAGGCCCTCTTTAGGCATGGCACTGCTTGTGTACTGGATATTGTACTGAGGAGGAGGAAGGCCCATGGCCATGCTGGAGGAGATTGGGTATCGGCTGGTGCTGGCAGGGGGCTTGGAGGAGCTGGAGAGCAAGTCTGAAGAGGACGCTGAAGAGCTGGGGAAGACCTGGAGAGTCTGGTCATTGAGCAAAGAAGCGGACTTGCTCCTGACTATGCTCTGGCCCTGAGCTCCTGGTCCCGGGCCAGCCCCAGCCGCCCTGCTCACTGCTCCGTCACAGGAATCGGCATCCCCATCGATGGAGTACAGCCTCATGCCCCCTGTCTCTATGTTGGTGATGCTGTGAGACTTCATCACCTGAGGAGGAGGGCACCGTTTCTCTGGCGACAGCTCCTCTGTGCTGCGAGATAAAGACATGTCACTGCTGGCTGTCACACCTGTCGAGGCCAGGTGCACCACAGATGTCTCTACTCTCATTGGTGACACGGTTTGGCTTTTGTTCCCCAAACTGTCAAAGCAGTCCGTAATTTGCTGGTTACCATTTTCTAAATGGTCCGTGTTGTCATTGCTCAAGCCTTGCTTGTTATTCAAGTCCTCCTTGGCTATGGAACCATTCTTGGCTTTGTCCAAGTCATCCAGCTGAACCATGTTATCAGTTGGCAGCTTGGACACATTCATATTAATCTGGTCCCACTTTGTGTAAGCATCTCCCATGCCGTTATTGATTCCCTTCTCAATGAAGGCCAGTCTGGCTTCCATGGAGAGGTCATAGTCACCCATTTTCTCTGGCTGGGCCTGCTGGGTTTTCAACAAGGCCTGCAGGGATGTGTCTGAACCATTACCATTATGGAGCAGAGGAGTGGTGTCTTTACGCTGGTTCATATTCTCATCTTCTTGCCTAAAACAAAGAACAAGGGGGCCATTTGTTTTGTTACAACAGTACACTGTAAAAAGAGTCACAAATGGAGAGTGCCTAGGGCCAGAGGTTGAGGTAGCAACATGACGGAGGACTCTCCTGGTATGCTGACATGTTGAAGAAAGGTACTCTACCGGCTCTTGGGTAGGAAGGGCATTTTGGCCTCTCTCTCTGGGGTGCAAAGGGAGTTGTCCTGACTGCTGTCTGTGGTCAGAGACACAGAGTCGGACATGCGTGACGGTGAAGAGCAATTACTGTTGTTCTGGTTGCTGTTGGCCACTGTGTCATCCAGCAAAGAGTCTGCATCTTTCCCATCATCTGTTAATCAAAGAGAAACGTCCTGTCAGCGTACAGTAACTGTATCTCTATACTGTTTTTGCTTAGGTCACTTACAACACAAAATTTTAATGATGCAAAGAATGGCTGTAAGAAGACCACAAACCCTTTTATCATACCTTTTTTGTCCTTACTTAAAGTTACAACTTTAGGCTGGTTGATGGAGATTTCAATAAGAGGAGGCCTCATCTCTGCTATTTTCATCTCCTCCTCTTCATCTGACAGCTCCTCAGAGTCCTGAAGAGGAAAGAGAGGAGTTTTAGTTGTCCATTAATAATACAACATTCAGTCGCTCCGGTGGCTCACTGCGTAGAGTGCATATCACATATCACTATTAAAGCGATGCAGATTCGATTCCGACAAATAAAGCGGAGACGCCAAAAAACTATAATAATAATAATAATAATACTAATACTGCTACTACAACTAATAATACATCATTCAGCTGCATTTTCTTTCAAAACTTCCAGATTTCCAATCATTTGTTTGCGAAATTGCAAGAACTCGTAACACTGAATATCCATAGTACCTCCAGTGTGTCCTCATTTACCAAGGAACCTTCTGATGATTTGAGTGGAGCTTTCTGTGAGCTGTAGGACTCTGATGTGTCTTTAGATTCAGGTGCAGAAGAGTTCGGGGCACAAGTGTCAGCTGGATCTTTAGGCTCTGTCTCCACTGCCTTGCCATTGGCACAGGGAGCCTCTATCACCTGCACAAAAACAAAGTCCAGATGTGAAGTTGCATGAAGAAAAAGTTATTTCACTATCAAATAAAAATTAGGCAATTACTATGAATCTGTCGCATTCATGCAGCTTACAAATGACAGAGGGTAAAATAAACAGTAGGCGAAAATCTAATCAACTTGATCAATATAACCATATTAACTTATTTTCTATTTATGCAACTTCATGAAAAATGAAGCAGTATAGAAAATGCACAGTGTGATCTGATACATTTGAGGAAAGCACTGTTTGTTATGAAGAAGGAATTGAAGGGAGGTACATAAAAGTAGAAAGAGATATGCAAATGATGCAGCTCCTTCCAAGTCAAAGGATCTCCTTTATCTGTTAATAGGTCTCAATGAGGCCAACCTTGACTCCCACGTCCTGCACTCCAATGTGGTTCCGCTCATTAGACTTTGCATCTTTTCCCGACTCGTCACTTGACTCATCCTCCTTAAGTCTGTGAGCCACTGACTGGGCCGTCTTCACCATGTTCTTCAGCTCATCTGGGTATGGTGTAGGGTAGCGCTTCAGGTTTCCCTCCTGAAAAAGTGCCCACACATGCACAGATTAGGCATTAGAAGAAGACGGTTTGTTTGCAGACTTAAGCAGGACTAGCACCGGCAGAGCTGAAACAGGACGACCCTCAACACTCCATCATGCTTAAATGCCATGCTGTGTCAGAGGGACATACAAGATGCTGTAATTGGTGGCAAAACGATTCTGAGCGTGTTCCGAATAAATTCCTGGCTACTCGTATTTCACATACACACACAAGTGGGTGTTTAATTGGCATGACACAGTGAATCAGATGCAGGCAGTATCATACAGATCATTGCAGATCAGAGAATAAATACCATTAGGGGTCAAAGTACTTAAAAATCGCTTTCCTCATGGTGCTAAATCAATTAACCACTAAATAATGTCTCCTTGTGAAGTTGAATTTTCCTGCTATAAACATTATGTATGTGTGTGTATATCACTTTTCTGCTTATATGCACAGTCACTAACCCGTGGGGGCGTCTCCCTCTCATCCTTGTCCTCGTCACACTCAAATGCCACCTGAGCTCGCTGCTTACGCTGCTCTTCCCAGAGAGAGGGGTTGAAGCTCTCAGAGTCAGAGTTGGGAATGTCTGAGGAAAGACGGAAACAAGAACAAGCTAATTATTCAACACAGCAATGAACATGACATATTTATATTTGCTGATTTAAGACGGGTTTAGCAATGCAATGAGACTAGCATATGTTTCTTAAATGAATGAGTCCATTACTTGTGCTGCTACAAGGAAACAGAATGAGAAATGCAAATATAGAAATATTCCTTATGCTCGCAAATGAAAACCTAAATTAAATATACTGAGATACCATGATGTCCCACACAAAAGTGATTTCAATGAAGGGTGTGAATTAGATGATTTTTTTTTTTTTTTGGTACTTCAGTACCATTATTTATTAGTATATGTTCAATGTTTTCTTTCTTCTGGTGACTGGGAATACAACAGGCATTTGAAAACGTATGAGATGTGTGTGGTTTAAGTCTTAAGGTGGAAAATGTCCTTTTAAATACAGTAGTAAAAATCACTTCTACCTCTACTTCTACTATAATCCACTTTTTATCAGCCTTTGTTACCGCCCACTGTTAAAACAGTGTAATTCTGTATTTCGACCATGAGATGGTGCTCAGTTCACATAAGGCATGCAGATCAACTGGAAGAGCTGTAGCATCACTTAACCCTTTATCTCCAGCAGGCCTCTAAACCATTACTTCTCTTTGCCAGGGATTATTCTCAAAAACTGTTTTCAAATGGAAGTGTCTAACAAACTGAAAAGTGTCAGTTACTAGTTTTATCATTTGGAAATACTGCATTACATTTTGACATCAAATATTATGTGAAGGCTTGACATAAAATCAAGCTGTTGTTTCAATTATTAAGTGCACTGAATGCATACAACTATTTGTTGTTATCAGTGACAGTAAAAGCCCTCTAGGCATCACTTGGAAAATGTATTCTATTTTTGTCAAGCTTTAACGACCATGTGATGATCCAACTATGACAAACTGATCGCTACACGTTACTCAGCAAGCACAATATGCCAATACGTCATTCCAGGATTTATTTTGCATTGCCTACCTAAGAGACTGACTTTGCCAGGCCCAGAGTGAACTTGCCTGGGCCAGTATTTTTATGTGCATCACACCGCTTACGCAGAACAAACGTGTCGAGTCTGTGCTGCATTATGGACTACGGAGGCTACTGCCAGTGGAGAAACTGATATTTCTTATGATCTCTCATGGATTTCTCCCTGTGAGTGTTGAAAGGTGCAAAACAGTGGGCCTAGAAAGGAGCCCCTTCTCTTCAGTTCTGGAAGACTGATGACAAAATCTGATGTTTACTGTGGATGCTTTAGATTGGATCAAAAGGTTGTCCACTTAAACTCTACTGTAGCTGCGATGGCAGTAGCTCAATCGAGGCAACATTGTCTTTTGTTTTCTTTGGTTTGACCACTTATCCGCAGGATGAGAAAAATACATCAGGAAACAACAAAATGGACCCATGAATGCAATTTTTTTTTTTTTTATCTTAACAGTGGTAAAGCACGTTGAAGGATATTTGTCCTTAAAGGCTCAATCTTGCTCTGGACCAGCTGAGGTGAATGAACAATGTCCATTGATACAATTACTATTATAAGGAGTTTAGGTTGGCCTGCTATGAGACAGTGTAAGACTGTCATCTCTGCTCCTCCAGGATCTATTAAGTTTCAATTTTCTGATTTGCCTTTATTTCAGTGAGAACAGATTTTTTTCTAACAGAAATGTTGACAGCAGAAATATATTAATCAAAGACTAATCTTGCAACAATAAGCTGCAACCAGTTCCAACATCTTGTTTTTATTTAATTATGTTTTGGCAATGTTTTCCATTTATTTTTATTTTCTGAACTGGGCTTCTTACTGATTTAGAGAAGAAATGATAATGAAGGACAAAACAAGTGCATGTTCAATTACTGTCAGGTTAAGATGCAACAAGGTCAGTGTTACCTACATGGCACACTGGTGTAACAGGAAACCAAACCCGACTTACAGATGGTAGAGAAGAGACGACTAGTGTTTCTTCTGCAGCCTCCTACTCAGATAACAAGGTTCCTGATATACAATACATTCAATGCACCTTCCAGCTCATGTAGAAAAGTCACACTTTCTATTAAGATAAAATGATGTCCACATAACCAGAGATTATAAGCCATGGTAACGTCTGAAAATTTGGCACCATAAATATACATAATTTTAACCAATAAAATTTGTGTGGTTTTATAGTCAGTGGGATATATTGTACTTTAATGCTTAAGAAACATGATGTTTCTAAATATCTTTAATGGAGGGCTGGTATCAAGCAGAAATTTCCAAGCAATAAGCCAGTGAGGTTTGTAGGGGCTGAAGCACTTGCACCTATTATGTACATGAGCTAAGTTGAATACAATAGGATAGATGGTGATAAGATTGGACAAAAGCAACGCTCCCACTTTAGACAATGCAGTATTTATGTTTGGAACTCAGTGATGCATTGACAGTATCTCAGGCATCTGATACTGTGGACTTTGATTTGATATTGAACACGCTGCAATCTGTGTGATTGAATGATGATGTTTGTTCCTAGTTTTGTGAATGCTCATATAGAAGAACCCATACTGTTGTAAGAGATGGTGTTAAGACCGATTTCACTGAAGTTCAAAGGCGTGCCACAAGGGTCTATCCTTGGTCCCATTTTGTTTACTTTATTCATGAACGATTCAGACTAACATTTACATTTGGCAAAGTCAATTTACATGCTGATGACACTAACTGCTATGGCATAGACTCCACACAAATAGATAAATGAGTTGGAATTTGTATCCTGTATTATACAGCTAATAGTGATCAATCAAAAAATGCCTTGATTTGATTCTAGTCTAAGGTATTAACTCCAGACATCCTTAATCATTATCTTATTGTAAACGGCATAGCTTGGGGCACCACTGCAAAAAAGATTTGGTTTGCTTTAGTCTCAATTTAATTTTCCTGTAATAAATAAAATCAAGTCTAATGAAATAAATTAAAGTCTTTGGTTCCGTGAGATTAATTGTGAAAGTGCACAAAAAAAGACAACTGGCCTCGTTTAATAAGCAGTACTCACATTCCTCTGTCCTGGTTTGCTGTGGGAACATGTAGTTGGTGAGCACAGTTTTCTGTGTGTCTGGATCCTCCTCTTTCTGGAGAGGGATAAGGGGCTTCGACTGTGGGAGACAACAAAACAGATTTGAGTATGCGATCTGCAATCACCAGTGCTTTGGCAAGACACTCCGGATCCAAAGACTGCTTTGGGGTTCTCTGCACTGCGCTTTGGCAAAGCAAAGATTCATTTGCCCACTGTTATAATAATGAAGTACCTTTGTGGTAGCAAGAGTAAACATGCAAATGCAGAATGTGATGAACTGTATAACACACAGAAACCAAACCTCTGAAACTTGACTTTTGTTTATATATTATGTAAATCTTTCGGTGCACTATTACATTTCTCGAACACAAGGATTACACTGTATCTTTTAGTCATTTGCAGTGTCAGGATAGCAGAGGATGCAAGGTTTCTGCTCGAAAGAGGATATTCTCAGGATATTTCTACGGTATAAACATTTATTTAAGTATGCTGCTGCAGGCCTAAAAGATGTACAAGTATTTACAAACCTACAAGTATCTATGTGAAAGGAGAAAATGAAAAAGACATTGAAAGAAAGAGGGAATGAGAGAAAGAGAGAAACCCAGAGAGAGAAAATTAATGAGCAAGAGATAAAGACCACTTATAGGATAGTGATCAATAAAGAAACCAGCTGGCAGGAAGCTGTGTCCACTGACGTCTACACACTCTCTTAATCACTTCATGCTGGCCAGGCCAGTGGAGAGCACAAGATTTCATAATCAAGGTTTCCGCTGCAGGGTTAAATAGATCTTACTCATTTTGATACTAAATTTTGACTTTAATAATCTTTTCATCTTGTTGCCATGTCCTGTGGGATGCCAGTTTCTCAGACACTCATGCCACTGCACAAGCAAGGTTACATTAGTATTCTGTTCAACTTAATGCCAGTACAAAGTTACTAATGACAGAGAGGCACTGACAAAATTTGGTAGCAAATACACTTTGACTTGTCAACTCTTATATCACCTCCAATCTCCTGTTTTTATGATAGACAAACTGTGTCAAAAGTCAGGCAGCAGTAAATGTGAAGTTACCATAGTCCAGTGAATACTGGGTAGGAGAAATTTCGCAATTCTGGATAAAATAATTACACTTGATAAAAATATAGAATTAACCATGTGGGTAAAATTTAAGATGTCACATGACCTGAGAATGATGGCAGTAAGCCAAGGGATGCTGGTGTTTTGCTAGATATAGGCTTTGCACTAACTTCTGAAACATTTTACAGAGTGGCATTTTATCATTTATTTGTTTTTTTTAATCTGTCTATATTTTCTCCAAAAACTATATTACATGGCATTCAATATTTTGTTGAATGTGAATTTGTTGTATAATGTCAAGGTATCGCGTCAGAAAATGCAATAAAAATGTGATAAAACAAATAGGCTGTTTTTAATTCCTATGTTTAACATCAGTCTTTTAAGTTGTAGAAATGTATTCTAAATGGCCTGTTTCTGTTCAAAAATATTCACAGGAACAGCACTGCAGACTTTCTAGCCTCTCAACTTCACATTTTGTGCTTTTTGTCCAAAAATATAGCACGGCCATCAATATATTGAACTTTTCTGGTGGTACTGCACTGGTAAAGCATAAGAAAATATTTGCCCATCTCCAAGCTCTTCTACTCAGAATTCACATTCTCTATCTATATTGAAGTTATCATTTTTCTATTGTTACATTCTTACACTAGTCAATAAACTTCCTTGATGTATACTGTCTGTTGAAACTACTCTGCTGCCATGGTATTCTCTATTGTACAACACTCGACATTCGCATTTATCCCCCAAACACATTATCATCCTGTTTATACCCTTGTAAAACTGATATTAAAGTGTCTAATTCAGTTTGGCTATTCAAATTGATACCCGTCTCCTAAGCCATTTTTGCCTTTTACCTTTTTAAATGCTGCTTAACTCACACTGTGTGGCCTTTCCTTGAGCTGAATTAATTTCCAGTTTTTCAGTAACACAAAGCAGCATTACAGCAGTGATCCCTCACCTGATTTTCAGACAGCCACATAGCGGTCATTTGGTTCAGTTTAGTAAAACTGTATGGAAGATTCTTCAACCTGTAGTGCAACAAAAACAAACAGCCATTTAAGTGTCTTAAACAAACAATCTGAGTGAGACATATACACAGTGCTTTTATGAAGTAAAAAAAATGTCACAGTATGTCTTGAGGGAAGATTAGAGAGTGAAAAGTTGCTGTTGCTACCATTTTTCTTTCTCACTTCAAAATCCCTCAATGCTGGGTTTATGGCACCATGTTCTTAGTGCTGTTGGCTCAGAGCAGACACTGAGAATGGAAAACCCCTGGATAAAATGGTGATCAGAACTCCAAGCTTGTCAGCTTCGAAACACAACCCTATTCCTGTCGATCATGATGTAATTATTCAGTTAGGTTTCAGACTGGGCGTGTGTTCAGGCAAGAAGGGGTCCAAGACATTCTTTTGCCTCTTGTTGGCAGTGTTTTTTTTTTTTTTTTTTAGCAACTTATGCAATTCACAGCAGTGTAATTAGTGCACTGTTGCAGAACTCTTTTTAATAAGGTGGATCGGCATGCTTTATAAGGAATCATGTGGCAACAGTAGCATGATTTCAACAACAAAAGCCACTTCCGATTTACGCGTGTAAAAGTGTTCGGAGCACTGGAATGAAAAGCTCAGAGTACATAAGAAACAGTGAAAAGACGCCTGTGTTAAACTGATAAAAAAATAAATAAAACAGTCATCAACTTTGTTGGAGAACCAGCTGGTCTCTGCAACACCATTTATACATCTAGTGTGCTACCACTGAAATGCTGGGGGGATTTGGCCTCTTATCTTGCGTATCCATATCTAAAGAATTTCCCATGGTATGCTTATTTACAAAGCGTAGTCTTACAGATGAACACTCATTCAACTCAGTAATATGTACTGCCTTATGCAATGTAAGCACTGAGTAAGGCTTTATGTATACTACAAAACCATACTAAAGAATTCATCACAGATAACACTTTTTACTTCTACAGCAATTCAGCTGCTTTCTTTCTGCTGGACTATAATGTGGGGAGTAACAGCAAAAACAGACAGTGATTATCAAAATTCTGTTCAGTGACACAAAAAAGTCAAGAAAACCACAATATAATCTGGAGCTGCGTGTTACAAAATACAACAACCTTAAAATCTTGGGAAATAAATAAAAGAGCAGCAACACAAAGACTTCACATCGCTGAATACTGATCATCAACACTGTGAGCATAAAGCCAGCCCAAATGAATTCCACTGTGCATGGCATGTTCTTCATTTGAAACTGATATGCTAATGTGACACACAATACTGAAATCATAAACGGTGAAAAAAAAAAAAAAAAAGATGTGATCTAGGGTAAGCCGTGGAAAAGGTTGTGTAAGACTTGGACGGGACAGAGCTGACTGCAGGGCTGAGATTTATGGGACATTCACACTGCGAGCAGCTGATGGGTCGCTCTATTCTGATCAACTGTGGGAGGTGAAAGAAGCTCCAACTGCATCTATGTAGTCTCATGCAGTCACAAAGTTTTGAACAGGCAAGTCATCTATCTTGTGCTGCTCTGGCATGGACTTTGATGACGTAAAACAAATCTTAGACGCTTTCCATCAGCCAAAATGATGGAAGCAACTGCTCTTCCAGCACTGCTTTTAAGGAATACTACAATGTTTTGGGCAAAATACCCTTTTTCCATCTTAGACGCGCGAGACGGAGACAAGATGTGTTAGCTTAGCATAAAGACTTGAAGTATACAGGGGTGGTTAGCCTAGCTACATCAAAGTGAAAAAAATAAAACTTACAGCAACTCTGAAGTTGTCTAAGTTAGATGGTAAGAACTATAAATGGCAGGAACTATAACTGCTGAACATGTGTATTCATCGGTTATAGTTCTTAACATCTAACTTCTCCTAAAAAAAGAATAAATAAATAAATAAATTCCAAGACGTATTTTAAATACATAATACATTGTGTAAATAAGACAGCTTCGGAGTTGCTGTAAGGTTTATTTTGTCCACTTTAACAGAGCTAGGTTAATTACTCCTATAGACTTAAAGTATTTATGCTAAGCTAACACAAAATGCTAACCATACGAACCCGTGGATATACAGAGGTGACAATGGTATCCAACATCTTGTCTCACTGTGGGTAAGATGGAAAAAGGGGATTTTACCCAAAATATTGGTGCCTTCCTTTAAGTCATTTACTCCTGTAGTCTTTCATGTAAAAAATATAAGAAGCTTTGAATGGCTGTAACCAACTTCTTGCCCTTTCAACCCTTAAAAGAGGGAAGTATTGTTCATACAACAAAATCAGACTGGTAGGGAAACAAGAAAGCACGTAAATCGGTTTGGCTGCTGGTGGCTGTAGACCACTGATGAAAAGTTCAGCCACAGCGAACCTTTCTCAGCCGACAAGCTTGTTGACAGTTCACACATCAACTCCAGTTCAACTCTGTAGGAAATGAATGGACTTCTGGTGACTCGTTCATCTTGCTGCTTCCAGTCTGAATCAACATTTAGAGAAGACTCACTTGTTGTTACTGAGATTGATGACCTTGAGCTTCTGCATGTCGCCCATCTCCTCAGGCAGATACTCCAGCTTGTTGGAATGTAGGAACAGCACAGTGGCATTCTTCCAGTTGCCCATCTGTAAGAGGGCGAAACCAGCAAATCAGAGCTATGGACCAATAGGGATGTTACGTCAGAGCTTGGCTTAGTGCCTTGCCACAACACTTAGGACATGTTCACACTCAGACAGACAAACAGACCTCAGGGGGGAGTTGTGTGAGGAAGTTGTGGTCTGCAGCAAAGGTGCGGATGTTGACACACTGGCCAATGGAGGACGGCAAGGCCTCGATCTCATTGAAACTGCAGTCCAGCTCATCCAGGGACGTCAGTCTAGTACAGAGAGAAGCAGAAGAAGGAACACAGGAGAACGTTATTGGTTTTTCACATGCTTGGAATATAAACACCGGGGTCCAAAAGTCTGAGTACCACCACTACCAACAACAGTTTGGCATCATTACCAGAAACTAATAATGTTTTTTTAACTCAGTTACTACTTCCTATTCAAGAATAAATTATTTAAAACTGATACAAACACACCATTTGTTAAGGTTTCCTCAAAGTGCTGTCACACCATATATTTTATTAACACATGTATGCTCCTACTACTAATCACCATGAACTGTGTTGATCTTTTAATGACTAATACCAGATTGTGACTAAATTCATATGCTCTGTGTATTGTCGCTACTTCTAGGAGGTTTTTCTGTTGAAAAATATTTTGCTGCTGTTCATAACAATATCAGAAGAGCTTAGAGGAGCACTTTAGGACCAAATTGTTTTCCAGAGTGCTCCAAAACGATATGAGCACCAAATTGCAGTTAAACTGAAAGTTTCTAAAGCGACAGTACAACACACAGGAGAGATTTTCACAGACCAAGCCGTTTTTATTCAAAGCAAGACCAGGCAGACCTAAAGTGACAACACCATCTGAAGATAAAGAAAAAGAAAGGCAGTGGGGAATTAAAATAATGACCGGGAGAGGGGGAAAAATAAGCGCACTGAGTGCCAGTGCTTCCCCCCTCTCCTGGTCTGTCCAAAAAGTGGAGGCTGATCAGAAAACAAGAGGCTTTGTACTAAAAGATGAGCAAATATACTTAGAATAAATAAAGACCTCTCAAACAAAAACCTGCCTACAATAAAGGCCTGGTATCCTCTGCAGTAAAGACCCTGCAACTATTTGAGGAAATGCAGTATGGCCCATAAATGCAAGTATATCTTCGCAAACAACAATGCAAAAATTGTAAAATCCATTGGAATATCTTAGTTTAATGTAGATGCAACAAAATATGGAATTGGTGCTTTAAGGCAAGCATTCATAAAAACCGCCATTCACCTATGTCAACCTTGTTTAAAAAGCATTTTGTAAACGCCCCCTGGGATGTAATAGGAAACTGTTTGCGCTCATTCATTTTGAAAAAGCAACAGCCAATGGGAAAACTACAACACACAGCAGGCCAATGGTCCAACCTCATCACTCAGTCAGTCAGAGACAGGCATTCACGTTTGTAGGGCTGGCCCCGCTGCTGTGGTCTAGCCAAAAATCACAAACTCTTCAATATGACTTCAAACAAGAACAGGCCCAGACCAACTATTGCGACAATGTCTTATTGTAACAGTGAATAACATGTAGAGTACTTAAAAACTTTAGGGGACAGACTTCTAAGACAAAACAAAAACAAAAAAATGTCACATTTTTATGTGTGTGTAACCCCCGTTAACACAGACGTGCAGTTCAGTTGGGGTTTTCTGCTGAATGAAAAATACAAATGCACACTGGGGGCTCAGATGAAAGCAATCTGAGTTTGAGCGGCTGGAGAGCTGCTGTGTTGTAGTGTCATTAAGCTCCACTTCTCCTGTAGCCAAAGAATTAACACAGGATTTGACTCCACTTTGCAAAATCTAAAACGTGGGACAAACATTACAACTGGCTACCCAAACAAACAGACAGTGCACTTAACACAATACAGCTACATGTAAATGGAGAGACAGGGGGGGAAAAAAAGGAAAGATTATGAATTTAATCGGTATGCTTAAGCTGCAATCCTTGCATGGGATTAAGCTAAACCACAGGCTTTGTCACATAATCTGTGCCAAAGTACACTAGGATACACTTCCAAACATAAGGGATAATTGACATTGTTTAAAAACAGTTGGTAATGAACAGAATTAAGTGTACAACTGCAACAGTAATAGTCAGCATACGTTTGTATCTTTCATTGGTGGCGGGGGGGGTGATGGGGGTTGAGGGCGGAGGATTAAAATGGAGTGTGATCTCCATGCTGGACCGTGATGATTCAGGTAACCCCGGGGTCAGCATGTTGACCTTGATCTCCGGCCACAGCCTCAGCAGCTGCTGACTGCTGGGTCTGCCTGCCTGATACACTCAGCACTGGCCTTGGAGTAGCTATGGCTGATTTAATCTGTCAATACTGTACTCAAGAATCATCTGGTTTGAGATTACTGCTTGCATGAATCAATACTGCTGAGACGTCCAGTCCAAACCACATCTTTGTCGGGAATATTCAACTATAAGCATGACATTTTTAGATTCTCATTCGATAAGACTCATAAAATTAAAATATTTGTGGAGATGGTGGTGATCAATTAAAATCAATAGCATGCAACAAATTATTAAAACGCAATAATGCAAACATTAGATCTACTTTGATAGACTTGTATGTAACAAGTGGATGCGAGATGAAAACAGCACATCAGTCCACGGATCTCAGGCTTTGTTCTGCTCCCTGTAAAATCTATTGTTGTAACACTCACCCTCCAATTGAGTCTGGCAGGTACATCAGCTGGTTCTCATCCACTTTCAGAGCAGTCAGTTTCTTCAATGAGCCTGAGAGAAAGAGAAAGAGAGAAAGAGAAAGAGAAAGAGAAAGAGAGAGAGAGAGAGAGAGAATTATAGAAAGCATACTCCATCTCAGGCAGTTATTGATTATCACTTGCTGCTATATTATTAAAGAGGAAATATCCATTACAGCAGTTTATTTGATTAATTCATAAGACAATCAATACTGTAACCAGTTTACATGTAACCAACACACTGAATCCTACTGCACGATACATTTGGCCTCATCTGAGCTAAGTGTTTTTCCCCAGTGAGCTTCAGGAAGAAGCTCAGGTAATATACAGACTTACAGCCATCAAAACTATGCAATCAAAACTTAGCGGGGATTTAAACCATAAACTTGGTCACATAATCTCTGCGCCGAACGCTACACATTCTGACACACATGCGAATGAAAAATTTGTCCTTTCTTAAGAGTTTCTTAAAAATATGAGACTCAAGTTTTAATTGACTCATTGCCAGACTCCATCCACCCATGAGCATTTCTATTGAAATGCTCGGCAAATCCCCTGCAAAATAATCCAGACAGCATTCATGAAATTTGCCTCTGATTCATAATTTAAGTTATATTTTCACAATAATGGCTTTTGCTGCTTTTTAGCAAAGAGACAGTACTCGTAAAAAATATCTGTCAGAAGTTATTTTCTCATGTTGCTGCACACAATAGAGAAGTTTGAGCACACAGGTATAAAGGAGTATAATGTCCTCTGACTGACTTGAATTTGCCTCAAGGACCGCAGCGCTGTAGCTGTGGCATCATGGGAAAAAAAAAAGAAGAAGTCATTTTCAACTTCATGGGCTCTTTGAATCTTTTCCCGAAAACCTAATATCTGTGTAAATCCTTCAGCAATGATATTCTACTACCGACACTCCCTTTGACAGCACAGCGGGATCTGAGCGGCTCATTCAAGACTGGACTGCACGCTGTCCTTTGATTTCAAATCGTCACAATTTCAAAAAGGAAATTTCCACCCTCAGACACATATCATCGGTTTGTGATGTCCCGGGCGTTTCAGGAGCTCTTTTATGATGAAATGTTGTCATTTTTTTACTTTTGTTGTTGTTGATGTGGTGGTGGTGGTGGGGTCCACTTTCCCTCAGCCTGCCTTCCACTTCAGGTAGTGATTTGCTAAATTTGTCAGAATAACCTCAACAAACCCCAAACAACAGGTCAGGACTTGCTGCACCGGGCCACTGGTTTCACTTGCAGGTTGAGAGCGACAGTGGAGTTGATCGTGACAGTAATGGTAAGAGAACTGGTTTTCCCGGTTGACAGAGACCGAAAGTTGCGGTCCAAACTCAAAACACTCAAAACACAACATGTCTGCTATGTGCATTCCATTATAGATTATAGATCCTGGAATACGACTGGCAGTTGAAGAAGTGATAACTCTTCCTCTTCTGCAATGCATTTCTCCCTGTTTCTAACAAAAATCTGAACCAAAACTGTGTGTGTGCATGTGTTGTAATCTTTACCAATGGAGCCTGGCAGCTGTGTGAGGGCATTGTTGGAAAGCAGGAGATCCTGCAGATTCTCGCAGCCCGAGATCTGCTCGTCGACCATCTCCAGGTTGTTCTTGGACACGTCCAGGTACGCCAGCTGTTTCAGCATCCCCAGCATCTGGACAGATGGACGGACACACACACAGACACACACACACACACACACACACACAAAAAAGGTTTTGAGACTCACAGGATTTTCAGTGATATCTCATCATCCTTAGTCGATTTGTGCAGAGGATTAGGCACAGCGGTGTCGGTTGAACACCGGCTGCAGAGTGGATTTAAACACTAACCAAAATACCTCGACCATCGCTGAGAAATAGCTGTATTCCTCGGGTTGGCATAATTATGACAGACTTAATTTATCTATAATCAGACATCAAAGGCACATTTCAAAGCATTCCGCTTGGCATCCCATATTTCCTCATGAATTTCGCATTTTCCTGGGCTCCAATGTGAAATGAGACATTGCGGTTTCAAATGAGATCAAAATAAAGCGCACTTCCTCCACCGCAACGGCAAGAGGCTGATTATGTTGATGTGAGGCTGAGTAGTGGTAAGGATTTAAATATCTAGGTTATAGAAACAACTTGAACTCAATTTGAGCAGTTTTTTTTTTTTTTTTTTATTGTTTGCACTTAGCTTAGTGGCTTAATACCGAGCAGAATTTTCGAATAACAGGATTGGCCTGTAACTGCATCGACTTACAACATTCAAACTTTTCTGCTAAACAAACAACCGTCTATGTACATGTGTAACTTCCTGCCAGGCCCAAACGCAGAAGAAAAACTCATCAGTCAACTGCGACTTTGGAAGACGATCAACGTTTGCAGTTGCTGTAACTCAGTTTTCCTTTACAGGTTTTTGACAGACTTCCCTGCTTATAGGAGGCCAGACTGTGATTATAGCTGATGCCGCTGAAATGCTGGCAGCAGAACTAATGCTTTAATTATGACCCAGTTACAAACAAGCTGGTCATTTGGCTGAAAAACTAATCTCATGTAACACATGCTGACGAGTCACTATCAACACATTCTTATAAATGAACGACGCTCGGGGTAAATAATGACAAAATGACTCCATATCTGTTGAATTTGTCTAATTAAGGCTCTGACATTTGAAATTCCACTTTTTTCCCCCCGTAAAGGCCTGACATAATTCTCTCCTGTAATAACGTCTGATTGTGTTAGCTCAGCCACGGCGATCGTCTCCAAACTCCGCGGCTCTTTCATGAACTGCCGCCTCTCAGAAAGCTGAAAAGCCTGATCTGAACTGACTGCTGCTTGGTTTGATAAGGATCCGAGCGGACACGTCGGGCCCAAACCAAATTAAATAATCGCAGGCTGCGTTTTGGGGAAACGGTTAAGTCACTGAAACTGCGTGCGCGAGAGCGACTGTGAATCATACCCCAGGTAAAAATGTCAGTCTGTTCCCATCCATCCAGAGCTCCTTGATTCCAGTCAGCTGCTCCAGTACTTCAGGCTAGAGAAAAAAGAAGAGGAAGGAAGTTGAGTGATAAGAGTGTGTGTGTGTGTATGATGGCCTGGGATGGGATGAAGGGTTTGATTCAATAACTACAAATTAATCATGGAGCAATTTATTTATTCCACCGCAAATATTAACCCACTGCAACCAGGGAAAACAAAACCAGCACTTTAAGGAATATGGTTTCCGGTTCGGTGAAAATGAGCGAGAAGGGAAAGAGAGAGAGCGATGAGACGAGGTCAGCGCCAGAGTCGGTAGAGCCCTGGGCTTCGACTGAGAGATACTCACCACTTCAGTGAACTCATTACTCCCCAGGTCCAACCTCTCCAGCTGCGTGAGCTTGTGCATGCTCCTGCAACGACACGAGACAGACAGGGAGCGAGACGTTAGAGGAGTCAAGCAGTGACTCACATCACTCACAACGCCGCGACGCGATTACGCGCCACGGATATTGAATTGAGAATTCGAAGCATCGTGGGCCCCGCGAACCATGACTTGTCAATCTCCCAAGAGGAACCGCGTCTTAATTTGGCGGGGACGCACGCTCCATCGTTACTCATTTATCCGAAATGTGAGGCAGAATTAAATACCTTTACAACGTGCGGCCAGGAATATGCTTTTAAATGATGCAGCAGGGTGACGTGTGCCAGCCCCGGGCCATGGAGGAGACACTTTTCTCCAGTCAGGTCACGTTTTCACATCCTCTGCTGTTTAAAATAAGGACTTTTTTTTTTTAACTAATTGTACAATATTTGACTAACTGTGAGTCAGAGATTACATATTTCCGTAAAGGCACGTTCCATGTTCTGAGCAGGGAGAATCAATGACTAACACTCTCCCTTCCCTCAACAGCTACTGACGAGGTGCCGTGCAGCAGGGCATTTAACCCCTGAATTTCTGCTGCAGAGATGGTCAGCGGCCAGCAGCAGCAGCTCCCAGCATGCACGTGCAACGGCATGAAGCATGGTATTGCAAAAGAAGACAAAATTCTAAAAAAAACTAAATAAAAAAATTTAAATAAAGCAAATCTGCTCAAATAAACTCAAACAAAAACATATAAAGACACACTAACTGTCTATACATATGAAAAAAAAAGTCTTAGTTTTTAAATGGTTTAACTCATTTGCTCATTAAAGTGCTTCTACTGTGACAGGCAAATTAAGCATACACTGCTTAGACAACGGTTACAAAAAAGCAGGGGAAAAAAAAGGGATTTTGATTCACAAGCTTAACGAAAGGAGGAACATGAAACAAAGAATGAGACGACGTGCAGCAGATTTCAGGATGAACAGAGCCGACAGAGACGGGCTCCACTCTGTTTAGGAACAGCTCGCATGACGATCCTCTCGCAGCGGGGATCAACTGTGTTTCCTTAAAACGCGGCGGAGGCTCAGCGCAGGGACGCGAGGCACAGTCGCCCCTACGCCCCCCCGCTGGGCCTGTTTTGTCTTAGGTGCCGCTCGTAACACAAGACTCTAAGACATCCTCTGCAAAATATACGTCTGATTCAGGCCCGTTGGGTGTTTTCGCAGCGCTTGACGTCGTATGAAAACATTTCACACCGAACATGAGCCAGGCTCGTCACGTTCCCCCTTTAACCTCCTCAACTCCAGGCGAGCTGTGTGGCCGAGCTTTGCTTCAAGCCCGCGGGACTGCGTTTCAAATCCCGGGCAAGATCCCAAGGTTTCCGAAGAAATATCCTGCTGAATTTCGGAGGAAAGTACATAAAATGATGCACAGGACATTGAGATTTTTTCCATCTGATGTCACGCTGCAGCCAGAAAAGCACGGCGTTTTGGCTTTGAATATTTCACTCAACGTCAGGGTGATTTACTCAAACAAGTGGATACACAATATATATGTGATGCTGTCATACAGTAAGAAAATAAGTTTTTTGCTGACTAGGAAGTTTCTTAAGAGGAATTCTAAGGGAAAATAACTGTCATAAAACAGCACTGTGGTTTTTAATCCCAAATGAGAGAAACACAGCAGTTTTCTTTAAAATGGAAAACAAAAGAAAATCTTTATCTATCTATCTATCTATCTGTCTATCTCTCTCTATATATACTGAGTGAGAAGAAGAGAAAGCATATTGTGTGAAAGCCTTGGAAAGACTTTGTGCCCCTATGTGCATACACACGTTTGTTTACATCTCTGAGATGCTTGTGCGTCGCTCTGGCAACGCTCCCGGACCATTAGTCCTTCTCCTTGTCAGGCTTCCAGCCCTCAACAGGTCTGGCCTCCGTCACATAAACACACGGCCAGAGAGGATCTGCTCCGCCGCGCCAGCACCGTGCCGCACTATAACACGCTGGCCGGCGGCCGCGGCCGCCGGCCAGCGCGGAGCGAGGAGGAGATAACAAATGGAGCTCGGCGAGAGGAAGAGAGAAAAGGCAGATAGGAGTGGAAGCACTTAGTGAGAAATGTGAAGGACACGAGAAAATGGAGTGATCCAGCCAGCGAGAGATGTACAGAGGCGGAAAAGAGAAAGTAACTTTCCCCCGTAATCACCTGAGGCATTCTCATAGGGGTGTGTGTGTGTGTGTGTGTGTGGGAGTGGGGGGTGCTTGGGTTCCCAGGGGCACTGTAACCTTCTCAAACGGCAAACTAAACCTCACAACTGTCTGAGCAGAGGATTATAAAACCTGTCACAGCAAGCAGCCAAGTAAAGGGGGCCCTTATGTAACAGTGTGGAATTTAATGCGGGAGTCAGAGGTGTGGGGAGAGACTCGGAGGTAGAGAGAGAGGGAGAGAGAGACATAGCAGGGAGGATGGAGAGGGGGGGCGGAAGGAAGAAAGACAGGGATGGAGAGAGAGAAAAGCTCTTGTCATGTTTCATGACGCGGACATGGCTCGC
>OMLF01012838.1:21665-49916 GCA_900302615.1 Holocentrus rufus | reverse complement strand
TGTTTCGACACTGGAACTGCAGGAGGATCTTCCATCGAACACTGACAACACAGAGAGGAGCAAAATGTTTTTAATTTCACTTAGTATTCAGACTGTGGGAGGTGTAAATGTTTTGTGTGCGTGCAGATAAATGTTCTGAAAGATGTTTTGCAAGCCAATATTGAAATTCCTATGTTTTATATTTCAAAATGCAATACTTTTTTCGGAGCTAAACATCTTTACTGGATTTGAAGACTTTAATCTGTGATTAGTTGTAGGGCTGGGGATTGGTAAAGACCTCACAATACGATACGTATCACGATACATGGGTCACATTATGAGTTGTATCATGATACACCTGGGAAGACTAATAAAACATACTGTAAATTAATAGATAAAATGTACGACAAATTATATAATAAATCAAAATATAGAAATTATTTAATCAAAATTCCCATTCCAGTTATTAAAACAGAATTGGCATAATGGACTTGGGGTCTACAGTTACATAAAATGCGTAAAGTAAAAGATTTTTGTAGCCTTTCTGTCCATTTTTGTCCATTTCCAAAACACTTCAAGATGTAGAAATGATCCAAATTGTTACATGATGGAAGAGCCACCATGCTAGTGCTTTACCTGGTGCTGCTCTTCAGTGCCTGGGCCTCATCCAGAACCATATACTGCCACTTGACCCTCTGGAAGTACTTCACATCTTGGACCACAAGCTGGTAGCTGGTGATCACCACATGGAATGGTGCATTTTGTGTATAAAGGGTTTTCTACATGCACACACAGATAAAAGAGAGAGTAAGAGATTGAGAAATGGAGAAGAAAAAGAATTGTATGCAATATTTTCAACCCACTGAGCTGCACTGTCCCATTACAATCTTTGTGGTCAAAATCATCATCATTATTATTAATAAGAATCATCATCTCCTTCTTACCTGGCTCCAGAATTTCCTGATCACCTTGCGATCATGAGGGTTCCCCCAGTACGGCAAAACCTGAGGGACAAACAAAAGGGAAAAGGAGGTGGATCAGTTCTGTCAAGAGTCCCCAAAACACCAGAATGATCATAACAGCCTGTATACACATACAACTTTTCTAAAATGTTTACATTAATCCGTGAACTGAATCGCAGATCAGAGTGATGTTTCTTGAAGAAAGCTTTGCTCACAGTATCATGTATCAATAACTGCCTGAATTCCTCATACGAGTTGTTGATGTAAAAGGTGACATGAATGGATTTGCACATCATTAAGTCACTCAACACATGCTAACGTCCCACTGTTTTCAGGTCAGTATTCTGACGCTCTGTTTTGAGAGTTCAGGACTCTTATCATCAGATTGTATAACAGGGTCTTTTTGCACCACATTAGTAAAACAAACAGGAGGTGATTTACTCTCAAACTAGGGGCATAGCTGAGGGGTGAGTACATCAATGAGTGATGCAAATTACATGTGCACTTTAATGCGTTTCATGAACAATCTGCAGACTACAAAAATGCACTCAGTGTCTTGCCTGGTGGTACCCGGTTAAGAAAGAATGTAACAAGAAAACAAAGGCAAAGAGAAAGAAGTGCATCCACTGAACAACGAAACTAGAACCGTGCTTGTAATGCTATATGCAGGGCTACAATGTCCTAGTGCAATACTGCCCCCTAATGTACAGTCCTACATCTGCATGCATCTCTGAGCATTTTATCCTTAGCTGAAAAATAATGGTGTGCATTTGCTCTCAGATATTTGAGAGCATCAATCAGTTCAGCCAAAGCTGAGCAACACAGCATGGGTTCATTGGGGGCGGGTAAAAGGTTAGAGAGAGAAAGAGAGAAGGCAGTAGAAATGAGGATGCCAGGATTCCCAGAGGCGCATTTCTGCAGGTGTTTCCGCCGGCGCGCTCACTCAGCAGCGGTGCGGATTCTCACCTTGAATTTGGGCACAAAGCGGGTGAACTCCTGGTGCCAGTTGTTGAGCGTGGAAGCAGGAGAGATGATCAGGAATGGACCCCAGATGTTCTCCCTCTGCGCAGGAACATAAAGGATACATTGTCAGCTGCCACTACATGTGCTCTCTATCTGTGTGTGTGTGTGTGAGCACCCAAAAACAGGAAGCCCAGGAGGAACACAGCATGTGTTTTCCTGTGAGAGAGATTCAACACTGAAAAGCTCGCATTTCCCCTGAATTCCATTCCCCCCCATTAGCAGATATGAGACCCAAAGATCTAAAGAGCCGAAGAGGTCCAAATCAGCTATGCACAACAATGAAATCAGTCATATGACTCATTCAATAAAATAACCCAATAACTGCAACAACAAAAAAACAGTGAGAAACTGGGGAGCCTTTAAAGGATGCAGGTGCACAGACAAGCTGGGGTGTTAGATGTTTTCCTATCTCAGTCATGAAAGCGGGAGACAATTGAATATTCCGAAAAGGTTTTTGGCAGTGTGTGGTGATTGAACTCCACTGGCCCGGTGCACTCTCTCACCTCTGCCAGGTGCGCCAGCAGGGCGATACTCTGCACTGTCTTCCCCAGCCCCATCTCATCTGCCAGGATCCCATTGATGCCCTTTTAAATGGAGGAGAAACAAAAATGTCAATATGCATTAACATGTATGTGAAACAGACAATGAAGGCAATGAGGAGCATTTATTTTGGGAGCATTCCAGTATGTAACTTAATTCTTTCAACTTAAGTCAATGTTATAGCCTATCAGCACATTATGTGTAACATGTTGGTATATATATTTGACTTTTTAAACCCAATGAAAACAGAAATGGCAGTGAGAAAATATTAAGTATGCAGATTATTTATTTATAATTCAGGTTAGTCAGCCACGAGCCTATTTACTAACACATTTCCTATAGAAACCCTACTGTAGGTGAATAAAGAGATACACACACAATAGCCAAGATACACAAGATGTTCACATCGGTGTATTCATTACTGAATATCGAAGATAAAAAATGAGCAAAACAGACTTCTATTTTATAAAGATTCAGTCACCTGCTCGTAGAGGTTGGCCAGCCAGTTCATGCCTTTGAGCTGGTAGCCCTTCAGTTTGCCATTGAAGATGGTGGGCTGAGGGATGTCCTCGCCTGCCTGGATGGATGGGTTAGACAGGCTGTAGCTCTCTCCAAAGCCAGAGCCAGAGGTTGAGGCCGACCCGCCCGCGGCATGCAGAGAGGCACTGCGGCTGTCCTTGGCCTCCTCATCAAACATCCGAGTCTACCAGGAAAGATTTGGCCATCAGCAAAGAGGTAGTATAAATGGAGACTGTGTGTGTGTGTGTGTGTGTGTGTGTGTGTGTGTGTGTGAGAGAGAGAGAGAGAGAACTTACTCTCTCTTGGTGGATCTGGTAGGCCTCTCTGGCATTCCTCAGAGCCTGGGACTTGTAGTATTCACTATCTGCAACAGCAAACAACCCAGTTGTAACATAAAAGCACAGAATCCAGTTCAGACCCATCAACAGGGACATTATAGTAAAATATACAGTACTTCTAGCCAGGAGGTCTCAGTGGCTGTGACAACTACTCCATTTGAACGTAACGTTAATCAAGTCATTGATCAGTCCATAAACTGCAACTCTGTCATTAGCCAAACTTGCTTTCCCAGTGATTGTCTTTTGCACGCGACCACGGGAAAACAGCCCTAAACCTGGTCTGGTGACATTACAAACTTGTTCATACCGTAGTCCTCATGTCCCATGTTGACCATCACCCCTCCCCCGATGTCGATCTGTCTCTGGGCCGCCGTGTCTTCCAGCTTCCTCAGAATCTCGTCCTGCGCCGCATCTCCTCCTGGACCCCCTATGCTGGCTTTACCGCTCATGAAGTGAGCGTACAGCTCTGTCTGGGTGATGAGGAAGTTCAGTTTACGCTGCTGACGCTTGGCCTGGGAGAGAGGAGAAGAGGAGAAAAAAAACAAGTTTTTATCAGCACCCATAATGGCCTTTATGAAAAATAATCCAAATCTTATCACTTTCAAACTTCCTGCCACCTACCTCCCTCATCTCCTCGTCCAGTTTGCGCTGCTCCAGAGCCTCCTTCTCCGCCCTCTTCCTGTGCTCCTTCTCCACCTTGTCGTACTTCTTCCAATACAGCATCATCTCCTTGGTGAGGCGACGGGCGCGAGGCAGCGTCTCCTTACAGTTCTTTTGGGCCTGGATAGCTGCTCGTCGCACCTCTCGCATGCACTGGTGAGCCAACTGGGGCAAAAAAAATAAATAAAAACAAGAGAGCTTACATGTAATGTAATAAGAACACGCCATTTTGTCAACTATCTCCCCGGTCTTCAACCTGCTGTACTGACATCAGGTCCTCAAAAAGTTGGCCTGTTAAATGTCAGATCCCTCTCCAGTATGTCACACAATGGCAGCCACTTTACTGCTTCCAATAGCTTGGATTTTTTCACTGAGGCTTGTCTCACTCCTGAGGATCTTAACTGATGCTACCCTTGTGAATTTGTGTGCCTCTTATTGAGTCTTTTCATCTTCCCCCAATAGTCAAAAGTGACACATTCGAAAGGCCATACCTTGAATTTGGTGCTCACAAATGGTTTTTCCCCCTGAAAACATGAATCTGCTTGACATTTATGCTTCAGATCTCCTGCTCGTGTTCTTAATGCTTATTCTTCAGCTAAATTCTGCGAATCCTTCTCCAACACCTTAACCTTGAGCTCTTTCAGGCAGCTATTTGTGCGTCTTTTCACGTCTGCATCTCCACCTCAGTGCTCCAATTAAAATCAGACAGAAAAAGCCAAATCTCTGGCCCTGGTTTAATGATCATACTCGGATGCTCCAAAGACCATGCAGAGAAGCTGAATGAATCTGGAAGGCAAATAGATTAAACACCTCCCTTGATATTTTAAAAAGCCTAATGGTCCACTATCAGAATGCTGTTAAAGAGGCAAGATGAGCATATTTCTTTAGTTTGACATCCTATAACAGACATAATCCTAAAGTTTTATTCAAAGTAACTGATAATAATATAACAGAAAGACCAAATCATTTCAGATTCATGAGATGTCTCTGTGTCCTCTTTAAACCTTGCTGTACTGACATAATCTCAACCCATCTCCCCTTCCAGTTCCAGACTACTGCTTCATAAATGAAATCTTCTTCTTCCCAGCTGAATAACATTCCTTTTAAACTTTTAAAGGAAATTCCGCCCACTGTTGGTCCTTGTATTTCATTCATTATTAATTGCTCCCTGGTCACTGGTATTTTCCCCTCCTGTTTTAAACATGCATTTGTAAACCTTACTTAAGAAACCTAGTCTCTTCTCTCCTTTACTAATTTACTAAGTTTTTGCCTCTCAACTGATGATGATGATGATGATGATGACGAGTGCCCCAAGAAATGTATTTCTAAAGTTCATTGTTATTATTAATAGTAGTAGTAGTAGTTGTTGCAGTAGTAGTAGTGGTATGTTGTTGTTGTTGTTGTTGTTATTGATGATGATGATGATGATGATGATGATGTTGTTGTTGCTGTTGTAATGAAGCTACAATTTAGTCCCTCATCAATCAACAAATGAGGAGTTAGAAAAGGAGACATTTGCTGAAATTAAAATGCTTGCAATAATCAATGAATAGAGAAAAAGCTATATGATGTACACCCACAAGTGCATACCTGTACAGAGGACTACAAATGTCAACACAAATGTGATTGCCTCTCTTACCTTTTTAGCATTGGTCAATACAAGGTTCTTGGCAGAGGTTTTCTGCTTGAAAGACTGCAGAACAGATATAAACAGGACAGTTAGGACAAATACACATGCAAGAAATGTAATGAATATTTCCCCCCCAAAAAAACGAAACAGACATGATCCTAATTTTTAACCATCTAACCTTGGGGATCTCCTTCTTGGCAATGGTGAGCCAGACTTTGCGTCGCCGTGCGTTCAGTTGCTCGACTGTTAGATGTTTCTTCTTCACCATGGGCAGTGGAGCATCATGGGAAAACTTGGCAAAGATCTTGGTGACGTAAGGACGCCCTTCGTCCAGAAATTCCCCCTCTCCTCGTTTCTTCTTCTTCTTCACCTTTTTAAGTTTGGCTAACAGAAAAGGAAAAGCACATGAACAGTGGATCTGACATCTTGTCAACTATTCCTCAGCTGTTAATAGAATTAAAATGTTTATTACTCCATGAGTTTTCTGCAGTTTTCTTTTGTCCTTTACCCTTGAATTTCTTCTCATCTTTGATTTTCTTCTTCTTGGGTCCCAGTAGGTGGCGCTGTTGTTCATAGAAGGGGTCATGAGTCGAGAGGAGTCCAGTGCTGTAGTATTGGTATTGGTGGAGCTGTAGGAAGGATACACATAGAACAAAATGTGATGATGACACTTGACAATAAATAAATGCATGAATTAAGTGTTTACGTGCGTGTGTGTGCATACCTCCCGGTCAGAGTGGAACTTGCTCTGATGCAGCCTGGTATATCGGTGTAGCCTCAGCATGTCATGCAGCTCCTCCCGGGACAAAGTGAAGTCGGAGTCGTCAGAGTCCGTGTCCGAGTCTGTGGTGTCGTCACTCAACAGGATACTCTACAGGTGAGACCAGAGCAACATGAGTAAAAGGGGTGCATGATAAATGGTGTGTGAAACAAGAGGGAAAGTGAACAACACAGTGATGCATGAGGCGGATAAAAGGGTGCCGGGGGACAGAGGCTGGCAGCGCATGAAAAAACTTCTGTGTTTTTTTGGCCCCAGTCGCACCTTGTAAAACAGTTCTGGGAGAAATGTGTCTGTAAAAAAATACCTTGAGCCACTTTCTGTTCTTCTTCACCTTGGAGAAATTATAGAGGCTGGTTTTGTCTGCCTTTTGGTCTGTGGAGTTAACAGGGAGAGAAACTAATCACATACACAGACAAAAGACTGATATGAGTGGATGAATGTCCATGAAAATATGTCAATTATGAAAAAATGAATGACAGCACCGCGGTGATACAAAGAGAGAATAAAATGAGAGAAAATGAGAATAAATGGCTGACAAAGTAGAGAATGAGTTGTACTTAAAGTTTGATTAAATCTCCAATTTAAAATTTAATTGGACAGATAAATTTTATTTCTTTGGGGCATCGATTTGTGGAAAATGAGCTTCATGCAACTTTCACTACCAATTATAAGTAAAATACATGATTGTTTTACTTAAGTGTAAACCAAACTTTTACAGGCTCAAAACACAAGTAACACTCATGCTTAGCTGTTAAATACTTGAAGTGTTAATGAATCCAACAAATAAAAGCACAGCAAATAGTGGAGTGACAGTATTTGCCCAAGGAGTGTCATCCTGCATTTACAAATGAGTGCTTTAAATAGGAGAAAGAACAAAAAGAACCACAGGGTAAAGAGAGAGGCACACAGGATGATGTCCCATAATTGCTCACTAAATCCTTCATATGGTATCTTACCTTTGCCTTGCAGCAGAACCCCGTTGAGAGGCTTGCCCTCTGTCAACCCATCCCCTGGTTCACATGACTCATCTTTTACTGTCAAAGCTGTGTGTTGATTGGAGGGCTCCAGGGACAGCCCTTCCCCGAGTCCACCATCGCTGTCATCACTGTCATCACTAGGACATGAAAAATATGGAGCCGTAAGCCCACTGATATCCCTTACATCCCACGTATGTCCAATATTTTCTTCTGAAATGTGTTCACTAGTTTAAGAGCTACGTCAATGCCAGTGGGACCCAATGTGGTAACATAAGACACTACTTCTCAAGCAGATGACAAACGCAAAAGCCTGGAGGGTAAAAATCCTGAAACCTGAGGCTAAGAAGTTGCCAGGCAATTACACTGTTGCTTGCTTATGTAATAGCCCTTAAGTCTACACTTAGGATGAAGATTTCTGTAACACATTACAGTATTTCTTTTAAATTTAGCTGCAGTGCTGTTCAGCCTGCCCACTAAAAACATTAATTATAATAGCATTTACAGCACATCTATCCATATACTATAATGTAAATATCCAAACAAAAGCCATATTAAAACTGCAACACCTACTGAAATTTATCCTGGACCAGGCCCAGGAGCAAACCTGGGGCTACAAGCCAAAATTAACCCCTTGCCACCAACCACCCTGAGCCTGCACCTGGTTATGTCTCGGTTGAAGATGGTGGCGGTCTGGCGCAGGAAGCTATCCAACCTCAGGGATCTCTCCAAGCGCTGCAGGTAGAGAGGTTTGGCCAGGCCAGAGCTCCCAGATGCTCCGCCCTCCAGCCGTCCCTGACCTGCTGCCATGCGGCACAGGTACCTCTGCCCAAGAAGGGCAGGAACTCTTACTGAAGTGAAAGAATTAGAGGTGAGACATAAGGATAAATTGAGATTTAAATCAGTAATGAAGCAACAACCATTTGAGAAGCTTGGGTGTTTCTGAGATATTTTGCCTTCCTGCATCTTCCTTCTTAATAACTAGTACGTCACTCTGCAGTATGGTACCAAGCTTAATACACTGTGATGAAAATGCAGTGGGCCTACCTTCTCAGTAAGGAATGTCATTTTTCTTGATTCCAAGAGTAGCAATCAGACAAAGAAGTGAAGGCCTACAAGAGGAAGAAATGAAGCCACCAGTCATTCCACTATATCTCATATGAATGTATGAAATGTGACTATAAAATATGAGAATGATTCTAGAGGTAGTGGTTTTTTATTGTATGATTACTGCAGAGTAGTCCTGCTTTTGGTTTCCAACTAATATTGTCCTCTCTAAAATACCTTTAGTCAACAATACATACAAAAACCACACTGCAAATAACACTTTATTGTGTAATCCTTGACAGTTCTCTTTTATACCTCCAAAAACAAAATAGGCATAAGAAAGGTGAGACACAGAGAATCAGCACCAAGCTGGCAACTCATGGAATGAAATACATGGACATTCAATTCATGTTTGGTATTTCTGTCTATGTACACAATGTAAATATTTGATTCCCAGAATTGCACTGGCTTCCTCAAGCGCTCTTTTTTTCTCTCAGGAAAGGTTCAAGCCTTTTCCCATGGTGTTTATATCATTTACAAAAAGGTTTAGCCTTTGTACACTGTTTTTTTTTTTATTTTATTATTTAATGGTCTGCAATGGAAAATTGACTGATACAATTAACAAAAAGAACAAAATTCTTTTATATCATGATTTACTGAGGCCAACTTAAAACTTCACTGTAGTGTTACCATAGCCACTGAATTGATATTTCACTTATTAGTGGGCATGTAGGATATCTGACAGAGTCATGGTTGTCTAGGGTTAATAAACACTATCACTAGGCTAACTGAACCGACTTGGACAGAACAAGTTCACTGCCGAGCCTGTGGCAGGATGACAGCCCACTAAAGTCATGCAAGAGTTTTCTGTACTTGTAAAACGTGTTACAGCTAGTAAACAATCCAAGTTGTAACCCTACATCATATTACGTCCCCCCACTATCGTGTGATGATGAGAAGCAAACCAAGCTAACGTTAGCTCACTAATCTTGGTTTGCCGCTTAGGAATTGCATGGCAAAATGCTAAGCTAACATTAGCTTGCAAGCTAACAGCCGTTAGCTAATTTACTCTGTATGCACACTCTGCACTGCCCCCGATCAATGATAGTGAGGGGTCAAGGTGCTAGTATACAGACATTGGCACCTCACTAGCTTAAGTAAACCCTACCATACATAATAAACAGCTCTGGTGATTTTAACTTCTTTAGCAAGCCTTTGTTACAGTATAGCCACTAAGCTATCAATGCCTATTCTAGCTTTTTCATTATTAGCTAGCTTATCAAATGCAAAGGAGTTTTTGTACAGACGTCCCCTCACACCATTAATATGAAGTATTCAAATAGGGTCTGTCTCTTTAAGGACACCACCTCCTTACCTAAACACTGTATTAAGATATGATATTGGTATAATAACAATTTTAGCTGGCTAGTCGTGATGCCGCGACAGCAAGGCCCCTAAGCCCGAGCCTCTCGTACCCTTGTTTCGGACACGCGTGGGGACTCGGTTGCCTGGTGAATGATCCCCATGTTTTAATTCTTTCTCCCTCCCGGCCATCTTCCCCCATTGCTCCCTCGCCATAACAACTGCTAAGGAGTCTCTCACCTTGGCCCCGTGTCCCCCTTTTAGTCTCTCTCGATGCTGCTGCCGACTCTCAGTTCTCTGACTCCAAAATGGCGGTTTGAAGCACCGAGTGAGTCTGTGAGCTTTGGGTCGACAGCAGCAGAGAGGCGGCCACTTTCTGTTACTGAGAGAGCAGAGACACGACGCCATGGCGAGGATACAGCAAGGAACAGGCATCTTAATCAACCGCAGAGAGAAGGACATTTGCCTATCTAGGTCTTAAATTAAATTGATGTCATTAGGAATCCCCGCTGTGCCTGTCTTTGACACAGTTTCATATAATCAAACCGTATATATCTTATTAGCGCATATTCGTGCCACTAATACACGTTAATCGACGATTTTCCGATTTCGATTGATTGTGTCTACTCTCGACGAAGATTGCCGAGCTACGTCCTACGTCATCCAAAGGGAACTCCGTTTTAGGTAAGGTGAGCCAGTTATATTTGTGCATATATTGGAGCATTACTTCTATAGTATATTTTTTATTTTTCACAGAAACACAGCCTCAGACACAGTAAGGCAAATATTATATAATTCTTGGTAACTAGAGAATATGTAGATAAATTTATTGTTTAATTAGGCGTATTTGTAATAGTTTTGTTTATATATAAATTATAGTAGTAATAAGGTGACACTAGTCAACATTGGAAATTTTTCTTTTCACTTTCCTGCTTCCATGGGAGCTTAACTGCAAAATTGTTCCGAATTATCATGCTTCTATGGACAAAGTAGGCAAGAGTTGCAGTTTTATTGTCCTGTATTACCAGAAGTTGGGGAAGAATTATTCAGTGCAAATGACAGTCAAATTATTAAATATTTATTATACCATCAATGACAACAGCCATTAGAACTGACAATCATAAATTTGCAATAACTGATTGCAAAACAATGAATATATGAAATAAAAGTTTGTTGGTCCTAGCTGATTTGAGTGTTAGATACATGGTGAGTAGGAAAAGGCAGAGTTCAGAGATTGAACTGAGCTAGGAGACACAGATGCTAAGTGCAAGCTCAAGCTTTTACCAACAAGCACATGACCTAATTGACATTACAGTTATATAGTGCAGTTGTATCCGATCCTAGCTTTTGTCTACCATGATCAGGAGGGTACTTCAGGCACATACATGTGCTGTACAGGCTTATCATTATTTTCACATTACCTCATTCTCTTATCTGAGGCAGAAGGAGCCATCCTTTCTTTACAATGCCCACAATGTTACAAATTGTGAATTCAAAGCTGCTTTTTGCTAGATGTTCCCATATAGGGCGCAAAAGTCTTCAGGTCAGCCTCAGATACCATCAACAGAATAAGCATACTCTGTACAAATCAAATGAAGCTGATACAGGTTTAGGCAGTAGGCATTGCTAACAGGCAAGGTGAATCTTCACCTGTGAATGGGTCAATATTATGCCAATCTGATTGTGAGAACAGTTTCACACAGTAGGCTTCCGCATGTCCATCCATTCACTGAAAGATGAGGCCTCACTCATAGCCAGCTGGACTTCTCCTCCTCAAACTTCTGAGGATCAATGAACGGCTTGTCGATGGACTTGATTATCAGTTCGCCGCAGTACACACACTCACACGCAATGATGTCATCAATGTCTGATTTTATCTGCTCGCGGCTGGTGCCTGCACTGCCCTTGCCCAGACTGGCAGAGTCACCATCCTCTTTGGGTGCTGGGCGGTGGCGAGACTTAGAGGACTGTGTGGCTGCAGCCAGCTTCTTCTGCAACTCCTCCAGACGACTCTGCTTATAGACCGACAGGTGGGGGGTCACTTCCTAGATGGTAAAAAAATTGATATGTTGGATTATGTTATCCCCATAATCAAATAGGTTAAATTCTTCAGTGTCTTGTTAATAATATTTTAAATAGGTTTCACAAGCTTATATTTGTTCATGAGATGAAATAAAATTGAAACGTATTTAAGAAAAGTGAAAACACATAGATATAGTAGCACACAGTACACAGCATTGAATTTTCACCACTATAGTTTGTTACACATTAACTAATGATATCAATATTGGAATCAGATAATGGCCTGATATTAGGTTACAACAGGTCATCTGTAGGAGAGAACTTCACCATAACAAATATTCACACTCCAATATCAGACTCCAAAAAAGTAAATCAACTTAATTTCCTGCCTCTTTTCAAACAAACGAACATGTGAGTTATCTGTATAGGACACAAATCAATTGTATCATTTGTCAGTATCAATATTACCAAATGGGGCTAAATCTGTTTTGTTCAGAAATAATTAACAGGATTCATTATGAACAGGGGAGGTGAGTACTCTGGATTGGTACTCTCAAGTGAGAAAGCACTAAGGATGCAGCCCTACTGAGTCACCTGAAGCAGACAGTCGTAGTGGAACATGTGTCCACACAGGAACAGATAGAAGGGTCTGTTGAGCAAGGGGAAGTCACAGGCAGCACACTTCTCCTGGGACTCCACCACACCGTACTTGTTCCTCATTTCCTGGATGTCCTCTCGGATGCGCTTGGCGCTCTCCGTGGCCTCCTCCATTTCCTGCTTCAGCTCCTCAATGTGCTGGTTGTACTCTTCCAAGGAGCTGCAGATGGCCTCCTGAGATACAGATTAGCACACAATTTGTATTGATTTACAGAAGCAGCGTCTATGACAGTTTTCTGTTATGTGTGAATGTTATACAAGCATACACTGAGCACTCTTAAACTCATCTTCATGACTTAAGTGGATTTAACAAGTGATATCAGTGTAGACTTCACATTGTTAGTTATTTCATGGAAATAACAGGTATCCCCAATATTTTGTACATTCAATCTGTGTGAATTCTTTATTCATATCCAAGAACAAGAAAGGAAATCGCCCAGTATGAACCTTAAAATGGTCAATGGTGACAAAGTCAGGGAAGAAGGGCAGGATGTCTTCAATCTTGAGCAGGTTGCAGCTGGACAGACAGTTCATGGCTTTCTTCACATCTTTTTCCTCCTGCACCACATGGCGGGCGATCTTCAGCCACAGCTTTTTCCTCAGCTCCTCGTCATCCTCAGGCAGGTCAGCACATGACTTGGCCAAATCCACATCCACCTTTGGATAACAAAGGTAAACAGTTAATGGCATGCATTAATATATAGTTAAAAATGAACCTATTTTAATTAATAATTTGACAATCTGGATAATTATTCCACACAAGATGCTTAAATCCACACACAGTCCTGCCCCAAAAAAACACATTTTGCTTACTTGCAAAGCTAGATCCACTGCCTCCTCATAGAGTTCCATAATCTTATAGACTAGGACACAAGCCTGCAGGTATCCATGTTCTGCACAGAGCCTGAGAGCATACTTCAAGTCATAGTGGATCTCTGAGGAGTGGGTCCCTGCCTGCTCCAGATACCACAGCAGAGAGTCCGGTTTGTACTTGGCATAGAGAGACAGTAGGTAGTTGTGGATGGCCTCCTCTGTCACAGTCAGCTGGTACACACAGAACTCCATGTAGCGGATGGTCTCGCTGATCTGCTGGGTGCTGCCCATCTCACTGTAGTTCATCAGGGCTGGGATGAGCTTCTTTGGGTCCAGCCTCTTGCCCATCTGAATCCAGGCATCTACCACTTTTTTGGGAATATGCTGCATAAGCACGGGAGAGAACTTGTAAAAAAGCTTCTCATCACAGTGCTTAGACAGCACATCCAGGGCGGCGCTGTAGTCGTCATGCTGACAGTGGTGGGATATGACCCTCTCATAGTCCTGCATGATGACAGAGAAGTAAACCATGTCGTCCACATTGCCGTGGCTTGCCAGCAGGTCATAGATGGTGGTACGGTTGTTGAAAAGGCACTCCTTGTTCTTGGAGCTGCTGAGGAAATGGCGGAACTCTTCCCGGGTCTCCTTGAAGATCACACTGTTATCGTCACTCTCCAGCTGACCCAGGCGGTTCAGGTAGAGCTCTGCTAGCCAGGTGACCAGCAAGGTGATCTGCGTTCTCTCGCTCTGCTTCAGATTGTTTAGTTTCTTCAGTAAGAACTCCTTGAGGGCTTCCTCTTGTTTGGCTTCAATAAACTTGAGCGCTATTTCCTCAAAGTAGTTCTGTGTCAGCGCATAGCACTTGGCGCTCTCTAGGTATCGTTTATTCTGGAAGCAGTGCTCAGCCTCCTTGGCCAGCACCATGTCCATGCACTCAGGCCGGTCACGGCAGTACTCCTTGGCCAGATCAAATTTATTCATGCTCATGTACATCTGCCAGACGTCCCTGGCCTCACGCTGGATATGGTAGCGGAAGACCGCCCGCTCAGTGTAGATCCAGACCAAGCCACCAACTGGGTCCTTGATCATCTTCTTGAGAGTGCCAAACTTATCTGGGAACACATCCTCATAGACCACCTGTCCATTCAGGGTGCAGATGGCTTTGACTCGGTCAGGGAGCAACAGAAGGAAGTGGAACTGTGTCAGCACAATGGAGATGGGCTTATTAAAATTGAGGTCTATGTCTGCAGTGTACTCCCATACCTGATGGAAGGAGACAGAGAAAAGGAGGAAATGAGAAATTAAGGCGAATATCAAGATGGAGAGAGCAAAGGTGAATGCAAAGAATGTAGAGTTATCAGTGATGACAACATTGTTAAAACTTGAGGAAGAAAATACTGCAGTGATGAGTCTGACTTATGCAGATCCACTAGATGCTGAGGAGCAAGACCTGTTTTATATAGACATTTACCTGCACATCACTGAGCAGAGAGTCAGGCCTGACATAGTCCAGCTGACCATAGAGAACTCCATTTCCCATCATCCAGGCGAAGGCTTTGGGGCAGGAACGAAGCTTCGAAGTATAGAAGGTGATTTCACTATAGCCCATGTTGGCTGGGAACTCCTGGAAGCTGGGCAGTAGGTCCTGGTTCTGGGTGAAAATGGAGCTGAAGCCTTGCTGCTCAGAGCCCTCGGCCACCTTACCCACAAACTGAAACAGGCGCTTGCGGGTGGTGGCAATGATGAAGTATTTGTTCTCCAGGCCCCGCTCCACCTCCAGGCAGCAGACCGGTGCCGGCTTGCCATCTTCCTCCAGGGAGTGGACCTACATCAGGAATGGGTTATTTTCTTTGTCATACATCAAAGGAAATCATAAAATGTACAGTTTTTTTTTTTTGCTTGTTTTCCACTGGATTAAATCTGTTAATGGATTGTAAATGGTAGTGTGGACATATCTGAAAGTACTAATTAATAAACTATGCATGTGCAATAGTAGCATTAATATGGCAAAATACTGCACTTAAAACTTTGCCTGACTCACACATAAAAAGGGAATATTCTCAATTTCAGCTGGAACCAGACAAATAGGAATCAGCCTAGTGATGTCATCAAAATGTAAAATCACGGGTAGTTCGATAAATTATCAACGGCTGGGACACTGAATGTTTTGAAACCAGCATGAGGTTTATTTTGGAATAGTGCTATCAGTTCTGAAAGAGACAAAGTACCAATAAACCTAGGAAAAACCCCAGAGGTCCCCACTTTTACATTTTCCCCAAACAATTCACTCTATACGGAATATCTTAGGAATAATATATTTGAATTCTTAATTTATGAGGTATTCGCCTTCAAAACGTCGCATATCAACCTCCTTCTCCCACTCTCTGACCTGTCTGAAGTATTGGTCTGGATTGGTGTTGAACAGGCTGCCCTCAGTTGCTGAGATCTCAGCCTCAAAGATGATGCCTTGACTTGTGCCAACCAAGATGGGTCCTGTGCTGCTCTCACTGCCCAGCAGCTTGTTCCAGCCCACGCTCTCGATGAGATGGCCTCGCCAGCGGGACAGGCTGCGGACCTTCTGGGTGTTCCTGTTGAGATACAGACACTCACTGGTGCTCAGGCTGATCAGCAGATGGGAGCCTGATGAGAAAACAAGGAGCAGAATATAGATGATGTTGTTAGTGGGTCATTACTATGCCACTGGGACAACAATCTTATCAATTATGTAGCAGCATCAGGGATGGAAATTTAGGGTTTGGGGCACTGGAGTGGCTTCCATCTCCAAAACATTTCCACTTGATCACATAAAAATTTTGTATTAATCCAAGCTAAACTGTAAGTTACCACTGAACACCATTCAAATTGTACAGTGCAACCATAGAAATATAATTGGGATAGCTCTAGAAAAGAGTAGAATTATTCAGCATGTACTACATTTATTTAAATAATATCAATAAGTAATAATAACTTCATTTAGTGGATATTGTTTATTTTATAATATAAATGAATATTTTAATATTATGATTTATAATAAAGTAGAATTCATAGAATAAAACAGAATTGTTATTCCATTTCTATGAGTACAACAGAGAAAAATCCCTCTCACATGAAAATACTATTTATGTGCTCATAGATACAACCAATTGCAGAAAAGACAATCAACCAAATTTTACATTTAAATACATTTGAGTAAATCAAATCAAATCAGCACATAATGACAAACCACAGAGTAGATCAAATAGGAGACTCTATCAAAATAATCTATGTGTGCAATCATTCAGGTGATATTTACTTAAATGGTCTGTGGTTGCAATGCAAATAGACATCCTTACATTATTATTCATCTCCACAGAAAATCTGAACCAGTTGACATGCTAATGGTGAGGCTGATCTCACCTGTGGGGTCCAGGAACAGTTTATACACTTTAGTGTCATCTTTCCTTCCTAGTTCGATCTGGTTGGGCTGATCTGGTTTGGCCAGATCAATTCTGAATAGAACAGAATAGAATAGAATAGAATGTTAAAACATTTGTCACGTATGGGTCATTAACATGGCACATATTTCCATCAGAAAACATTTTTAGGTTCCTCTATTCTCAGTCTAGTGTAAGTGGGTACTAATCACTCAAGAATTGCCATCAAATACCTAATCTACGCTGTCTGCTAACATACAAACTCACACCAGTAAACTATTAAGATAGTGAAGTGCTTCTGATAATGTTACCCACCTCAACAATGTGTCCTTTCCCAGACTCATGCATAGCTGATTGTTGCAGACTGCAAAGTGGTTGATCTTCTCAGGCGGTGAAAAATCGATTCTTTGCTTATTAAATATCGGTTTCTCTTCTTCTAGTCTTACATTCACAAAACCTGGAGAACAAACTACAGTCAGTAAAAGCAGTCCTTCAACAAATACCAGTCTGAGCGCAGAGCTTTCTTATTAATTTGAAGAAAGTGTATCATCCCTAAAGTACGTAGGAATCACATGTAGCATCTCATGACAGGCCGTGGCTCCCCGACCTACCTGAATGTGTTATTCCGATGTTGGCAGCTGACAGGCGGTTGGATTGCACACTTTGCCTGGTGTTTTGCGAGTCCTCGTATTCGTCAAGAATTGAAGCCATGGCTGAATGTACCGTATCTCACGAAGAGTAAAACAAATGGCCTGTAAATAGAGACCTAGCAAGAATTCCTAGAATGACATAGCTAAACGGCTGTGCAGTTTCCACCCGTACAAGGGTTTAATGCGTTTCCTCTGTTTGCATGCGTATAAATGAGAAGAAACACGCCGAAATATGAAAGTCTACACTACAACATAGACATAAGAGTGCATACTATTTGGAAATATTCAAGACATACACACAATTAGCTTAGCTTCCGAGTACACAACACAGGCAGGGTGGACCGACACAGTCAGGTGACGGTTGGGAATCATGTGATCAAAATTAGTGTAGTGATATGTTGGTGGCACGAGAGGGCGCAGTTCGACCAAGATTATTGCGAATCGTTTATTATGGGTTTATTATGGGTTTATAATGTGTTAAAGTGATGATAAAAATCAACGTCCTGTGTGATACTTCTTCCATTGCTGTTACTATATTTTTATCATCAGTTACAACATTGTTTGAGCGTGAGTTTTGTTTTTTTTTCCTGCAGGACTATTTTTATAGCATTATAAACAATTTCGCTGCCAATGTAGGTCGACATCCTGTTCTAGAGCTCAGCAAAAAAGTTAATAAAGTTAAGTAAAGTATCACACTGTATGATTTGTCGTTACATTGCATTGTAGGTGAGTCTGTATTATACTGGCAAATTCAGTGGCTGGCAATCAGCTGCAGGCAGGGAGTTTTCACTATGCACGCCGTTTGTCCTCGGTGGGCGGGACTATGCAAATCACAACCTGTCGGAGCGGAAAGTTGCTCCAAAAGCCAAAACCCACATGTCGTCTGTCGTCATTCAGAAAAGAGCCAGTCAGGAGGTGTGGGTGCGGAGAGCATTCATCCAGCTTCACCTAACTCGGACCAGGGGGGAATCCACAGTTTAGAAGTTTAATGCGCGACTCGACATGCCACCTCAAATGGATTATTTTTACCACGAGTCCCGAGTCCCCTCTGCTTGCGGGCTGACCCAGGAGGATGAGTTGGATCCCGGGGCCATCAGCTGCATGCTGGTCGGGGACGGAGCCGTAGGGAAGACCAGCATGATAGTCAGCTACACATCCAATGGATACCCAATGGAGTATCAACAGACAGGCTTTGACGTCTTCTCCGGTGAGCCCATCTTTTTATTTGTGAGAAAGAGTTTTCTCACCAGTTTAGATTGACATGTATATCTGTGATTAAAAAGAAAGAAGTAAGAAATAAAAATTAAGAATACAAACCTACAGTGAGTGGTATCAAGCTGATTTGAGCTGTAGGATAAAATATTTGAGGGAAAAAACTGCATTAATGCTGGTAGATTTGCCTTATATTAAACTCTGTATGTTTATCAATCTTTTTGCGTATTTCACAGCTTTAAGCCTATAAATTTAGGATTGAATACAGAAACTAGGTTACCCTGAAGAGATCTCAGAAAAGCATTAAATTAGTAATGGGCTTTCATTACTGTTGTGGCTACAATAATTACCAATATGGCAATACTGGTAACTATCCATTATATTTAAACAGGGATAAACTCACTGTCTGACTTATTTTTCCCAACAGGTCAGGTCCAAGTAGAAGGGGCTCCTGTCAAAGTTCAACTGCTGGACACTGCTGGACAGGTAAGAAAAACAAATCAACCCTGCATATGCATATAGACCATTACAACAAGGATGTGGTCTTTTTTTGTATTTCAGGCTTTTCAACCCCCAAATCCTCATTCATTGTCCAAGCAGATTCATTCTGTGATCATATTATAATACCTTGATTACAACATCAAATTGTCATTGGTATGATAGTTTATTTAAAAAGTCTTAGGGCTGGTTGACAAAGTTACAAAGGCATTTAATATGATTGAAAGCTCTTTGCCTGACAACTGAGTGAGTCAGCTTTCCTTCACTCAGGTGATCATGTCCTCAGATTGGCTGAATAAGACTAACCCATGCTTTCTCTCTTCATGTTGGATTTCAGGAGGAGTTTGATGAATTCAGGTCCCTGTCCTATGCCCACATTGACGTTTTCCTCCTGTGCTTCAGCATGGTCAACCCCGCTTCATTTCAAAACATCACTAAGAAGTGGGTCCCAGAGATCCGGGCGTACAACCCCTCCTCGCCCATCGTTCTTGTAGGGACTCAGTCGGACCTCTTGCTGGACGTTAACGTCCTGATCAACCTGGACCGCTCTAAGGTCAAGCCAGTGCTCAGCTCGCGGGCGCGGAGCATGGCGGACAAGATCAGAGCTGCAGACTATGTTGAGTGTTCCTCTCTCACCCAGAAGAACCTGAAGGAGGCGTTTGATGCGGCCATCTTTGCCGCCATCAAGCACAAAACCCGCAAGACTAAGAAGAGGAGGTTCTCTGACAGGCGAACCAAAGCTTTCTCCAGGTGCAGCTGGAAGAAGTTCTTCTGCTTCATCTGAACTCAGTGACTAGTTGACCCTGTGGGTTAGGGACATAAACTACAAGAGAACCAGCCTTTTGGCTTTCACGTGGTGTCACAGCTCTATCTGTGCCAGTTTAGCATCCAGGCTGGCAAACGTTTGACTTCATAATGTCTGCGATGCAAAATGGCACCAGAGAAAGCAACACATGGAGACAGCAGAGTGGATTCTGGGAGATTCTCTCTCAGCCAGGCTCCGCTCCCAGACGTTATCAGATGCACCGAGGATTATGTCCTATTCACATGCCTGTTGCTTCATGCCGAATACAGAGAAAACAACGTCCTCATATCAAAAAATGAAAGTGTGCATCTGCTCTTTTGTAAAGGCATCACTGGCCAGGCAGTTGAGAGGAAAGGGCACTGAACTGAGACCTTGTCTCACACTAAGGACATACTGAACACCCTGCCGGAGAGGGAAAGGACAGTCATGTAAATACTGTGAATTTGCATGGTCTGCTTTGCTACCCACAGTAGCCTTTGGTGTGAGCGAGAAAGAGAAAGAGTAGGAGAAAGGGTTGAGCAAAAAAAAAAAGGCGTAGCCATGTCTCTATTGTCCTCTTTGCAGCCTGGCTACAACAACCTATTTATATGCAGCAACTGGAGGTTGAAGTTGCAGTGCGAGGTGCCAAATTATTACCTGTGTGTGAAAGCTTTCCTGGACGTTATGTGTGAGCTGTTATTATCTGGTCTTTGACTCAATCAATCAGCTGACAGCATTAACACCCCTAACATTCTGTTTTAACAGTAATTTTATCAGCTGACTTAGCATTCATGGGGAGGAAAAAAAAAGAGAGAGGCAGGGTGATTAGTTAGTGACAAATCAGAAACAAATGTATTCCTTCAGTCTGATTGCTCTCCTGGTTGCTCCAGGAACCTGTTTGTAAATCACCTTTGCCTAAGGTGAAAGGGTGCAGGGCGGCAGTAACCTTTGCCTTTTCATTCCTGTCTCCCCACAATCTGCATCTGTAAAAGCAAACACTGCTGGATACTGGAGTTCCACCCTGTGAAACCACCACCATCAGCCTGACACATTGCTTTTGTAGTAGCCCCCTTTTTGTTTGTATGCTCAATACACTCCAACCTATCTCCTCAATAACCAGCTGCTTCATAGGTCATGGTGTGTACAGTATAGAGGAAGCTATATATCCTCGGGTTGAATATAAGCATACACTTTAAATAGCCTTGGTGCTGGTGGCATTTGAGTGGAAAGTCATATTTCTCCCTACAGTGTAATCACATCTGATGAACACGCACAAGCGGCCAGAACCAGGGCTATAGGCTTCACTATGCTTCTTGTGGAAGTCAGCTTAATGTATAAGCTATTCTGTTTGTTAAAACAGTTTATTTGTCATGTTTTTATGGTTTGGAATATTAGAACAGACATGGATTTTCAAGGCTTTGATGTGCTCCATGAACTGACTTTATTTGTGAAATCATTGTGACTAATCTCAAGACTACCATCTTCTGCTCTAACTTGTCTGTCTTTTTTATATGTTGGAGTGATGTGATGCAAATAAATGAAGTGTACATCCTAGGTTCTGTGTTATTTGTTGTTTTTGAACCACAACATCTGTGCAATTCACAACCGACCACTTATCAAGTCTCATGGGTCAGACGGCTTTAAATTCAGGGGAAAGAGTTTTGAAGGGGGTCACCTAAAGCAGAAGAGTGCTGAGCATTGCTCTCTGCAGGGGGTCTGAATAATCTGCATGGCCACTCCGGGTTCTTTTCCTGAACCACCCCTCTGCCCAAGGATATGATAAGTGGCCTCCGGGCTCCAGCTGTGCCTGGAGTGACCACTTCCAATGGAATCCACATGACTGCTGATGGAGAATGGCAGTGCCATGCTGTGACTGATTGCTGTGTCTGATTGTGGGAGGATGGCGTTTAAAGGAGCGTGATTGAGTCAAATTCACTGATTGAGAATAAACACCGGCCATGTGCTGTTTTATCACAACAATGGCATAGGCACATTGTTTATGAAAGCAGACAATGTCATTGACATTGGGCTGATAGCTCTGGGAAGCTCCAACACTCCCTTTTTAAATACAAATAATTTCCTGAATTGGGGGGTGAGATTAACCAGGAGATCGAGGATTCTATGTACGACAAAGCAAATGACGTGGAAGAACAGGGGTTTGAAAGAGTATGAAACTCTTCTGGACATGACAGCTCTCGTCTGCGTTTGTTCATGGCGAGTGGCGGAGTGCATGAGTCACAAGTGAGGGAGGATTACAAACGCTCACGCCAAACCATCCGGCCGCAAAGCTGCAAATTTCGCCATTAGTCAGTGTGCCATCCCTGTTGTGCAACGCGCATTAATAATGTGTCAGAGTTCTGTTTGAACTGCTGTTTCAAATGGGCGAAAGCAGGCCGCCCCGCTTCTACAGCTCATGACCCACGGAGAGGTCACAGGCCCTGACATTTTGTCATCCGACACCGCTGACACAAGCAGACCTGTGCTGCACTTTACACTGACCTCAAGGCACAAGCGCTCAGACCGGTCAGCAAAGGCCAGCCGGGACTGTTCAGAAAGCCCGAGCCAGCCCGATTCTACAAACATGAGTCAAATCAAAAACACATCCAAAGCAGCGTATTGACCTTGCATCTATAAAATATCAAGGACCTAAGAAAAATAGCCTCTTTTTTGCCTCAAGGAAAATGCATTTTTGATCATATTCAGCGAGTTTGGAAAGGATTTTATAAGCCCAAGAGGACAGAGAGGCCTTCAGTTAAAGTGAAAATAAAAGAAAATCACAAAAAATTGGAGTTGGGGGTTATATGGGGGTTTTCACCTGACAGTTCACATATGTTATGATACACAAACAACAAACCTCAGTCATTCAAAGGGTTAGGAAAGAGTTGAAGGAGCAGCGTTAATCCCAATTACTGCTCATCTGAAGGTTTATCAGGTTGCCACTGCTTTTTTATTAACAGAACATGGAGCATTGAACTTTATAAACGTGTGTGTATTTTGTATGAAGGTAAAGGATCGTGGGGTTGCTGTGAGGGCAGGTGATGGTCAGCAGCAGAGAGGGTATTAACCTCTTAAAGGTTAGCAGTCCAGGGTCATGAAAGGCCGTGAGACTCTTTGAACACCAGATGTCTTATTTATGACACAGTCTGCATTGCGATCAAAGACTAAAAGCACTGAGATGAACTTTTTTTTTTTCTTCACTTTGACACAAATATAAAAGTAATCTTCCAGCCCTCACTCAAGTGCCTGCAGTCATACACACACAGCTGTACAGTCACAGCACAGATAAACTCATTGAGCAATCATGAGGCTCACGTCGGACAGGTTTTACGTTCCCAGGAGTCAATACAGTAAAGAGTTCCTTCTCCTCCGCCTCCTCTCCCCTCTCTTCTCACGATTAGTCATCCCTTTATTCCCCTCGTCTCCACAAGGAGGGTTGTTCTTCGCTCTTCTCCTCTCAGGATCCCCTGCTTGTAGCGATCCTGTCAGGTGTAGTCAACCAGCTCCTCTCCTGGCTCTGGGCCAGTTTCACTCTCTCTCACTGGGTTTCACTGTAGCCGAAGATTGGCAAGGAGGCCTGGGAATCAGCAGGTGCACTGACAGGTCTGCCTGGCCAACGCTAAATCCTATTGGCTCACTGCTGCCTGTTCTCTGGTCATCCAAATTGGCAGTTAAAACAGTTATGCCTCGGGGAAGACTTGGCACCGCTCATACTGTGCTGGTTTCGCACAGACACAAAACACTATTTGTTGTGATTTGTCTCCCCTCAATTGTTGGTCATGTGGTCGTGAGAGAGAGGAGTGTGTGGAGTCATGATTGGGTAGCAGTGTGGAAAACAGACACATTATCAGGTGAAGAATCAAACATTATCAGATGCATTTTATTTAGTCATGTATAGACTAGTAACATATCCTATAATTACCTAATAGAACTGAAACACTTGATTTGAGCTGTTTGAATGTACTTACTCATTGCATTGTTTTTTTAGCTTACTACATAATAGCATTTCGCAAGTAGTTTACCTCAAGGGTTCAAATATTGTCTTAAAACGCCAACATGTCAGTCATATCCACTGTGCATGCGTGTTGACAAAACTACTTAATTATTTCTGTTGAAACATAAACTGTCAGTTTCGGGTGAGAAACTGAGTGAGAACTGTCCCTGCTGCTGAGTGTGACTGCGCCTGCAGGCACCAACCTGAATTTCTGTCCCACAATGAACCGCTTTAATTTGTCTCAGTGCATCTGCTGGATCTGCTGGGCTTGCAATTCACATGGTGCTATTGCAGGTGTGATGTTTTTAAGTTGTTTTCTACCAGATTCCAGCAAAAAAGCGAATAAAGTCAACCACAGTGAATAATGGGAATTCATCACACCTTTTACGTAATGACCCTTTAATTTCATGCCCATGAGTTTGTAATACACTCAAGCCAATCAAGGTATTATCAGATTCTAGATTGTTTGTTGAGGCTCTCTCTATGTTGTCAGTTTTTACCTTTTTTATCTTAAGCTACAGTCATCAAGAGGGAAATAATGGTCTCAAAGTGACCATCAGTGCTACATGATCAAAGTCGTGCAGACCTCAAGTACATGCAGCCCTACAAGACGAGGACATTTAGCACTTAGGGACAGATTAGGTGATTAGCACTTCAAACAGCCCATCTGAGGTCTCATTACATTGCAGGCAGCCCATGCAGAGCCAGGACTCTATCAGCCCTGCAGCTCGGGAAGCCAGAGGGTCCTCAGGCTGAGAATGATGCAGCAATCATGTCATATAAAAGGAGAAGATTGGTCTCATGTCTCCATGTGCTTGGAATGATCAGTGTCATTACAGGGAAAAATATACATATAAAAAAACCCTCATTGATTGAGCATAGACAAGAAATTAGCTATTTCCAGGCTTGTTTCATCTCCTTAAGAAAATAAAGCACTGACTCAGAAACTGTGAGAGCAAACATTTACTAAAGCATTTAATCTTCATGCAGCAAACTTTTCAAAAATCTTAGGTAAGTCTCACACAGTTTGTCTTAAATTTCTATTTTTAAATTGTATCTGCTATTTACACTATTTATAGCCATGTCTTTTTTTAACACAACACCAAAAAGAGGGTTCTACTACTTTGAATTTTTTTTAGAACTTGTGTTTTTTGCATGTCAAATGTGATGCATAGCAAATCACCAAATTGAGTACTTTGTATGGCCAATAAGAACTGATTCTGTGATCCTTTGTAAAATGTCTCTTTATCTGTTCTACCCCTCTCACCTCCTTCCCTCCATTTTCGTCCCCCCACCCACAAAGAGTTTGAGTGATGGCTCACTCACTGACTGTATCACAATCTTATCAACATGCACTCAGTCCTTCTCTTCTACTGGACTCATCTGACAGCCCACCCTCTTGAGGATCACTGGTAAATGACCATGTTATCACCCCACAATAGAGAGAAGTGCCAGATCTTAACACCTTGCCTGTGGTTTGAATAAAAAGAGCCGCTGGCTATCTGATGTGAGAAGCCTGGGGAGGGGGAGAACGTGTGTGTGTGCGTGTGTGTGTGTGTGTGTGTGTGTGTGTGTGGTTGGGGGATGGTGCTGACACAACACACAGTCATCAAGTCACCATCAAGTGTGAGATACACACTGCTTGTGGATTAAAACAGCAACACCCACACAGTGTCTTAGTTTTTGTGCTAATATTGGGACAAAAAGCCAATAGTACTTTTCCTTTTCGGATCCCATCTTTTGTAACCGTATCACAGAGCGTAGAATTCATTGCATGACTCCGGGGAAAAGATTGAAAAGGATAGTCTTATTTTCTCCTCTTATCTACAACACTGCTGCCAGAGCGATGTGACGCAGAGAGGGATTTTGATTCTGATCCGGGTTTCCAGTATTAAAGTTTTATCTCACCAGTATCGTTGACATGTGCCAGGAATTTGTAAAAGATGGGCTTAGGCAACACTTAAATACAATAAATATAAAAAATTGAAGAAAAAAGAGAGAACACAGAATAGAGTAGCATAAGACAAAATATCAAAATATATCAAAACATATCAAACAGATGAAATGTATTCATGTTAGGCTGGGGGTGAGCGGACTGTTCTGGGGCATAACAAATGTTCGGCTCGCTACTGTCCCGGAGACATATAAATAATTTAACATGTACAGTAACAAAACCAGAGCTACTGCCCTAAATAGCAGCGTTGATGCCATTTTCTGGAAAACACACATTTTCATCAGTAACCGAGCTGGAGAAGGGATGGAAAGTCAAACTAAGCACAATATACGGCGGTGACAGAGTTTGATGGCACGATTCAAACTTTTGCAAAGTGACAGTTAACCATGTTTATGAAAGAATAGTAAGTGTCATTTACATATGGGTACTGTGCGTTCTGATTGGTTGTGAGTTTGTACACGGGGTGTGTCCCCGTCTGGGAATCAAGGGGGGGTGATGTTCTCACACTGGCGTTTGGGGATAAGGAGAGCAGAGGAGGGAGGGGGTGTTGTGACATCCACGCAACAAACACGGTGGCAGTGAAGCAAGTGAGGACATGATGGAACCAGACTCAACCCTCATCGTCCCATGTAACCTCTCCAGCACACAAGCAGACACACACGTACATATAAACACACGCACAGATGATAAGAGATATGAAAATAGGATTATGAGTATGGGCATGGAGCATTCACACACCCAAATGCACATACAGATACAACGTGCACACACACACACACACACCTTTACCCAACAGCAGGATGGGTAGAAATCAATTACAGACGGTGTTTGCTGACACACATTTTGGTCTCATGGGTTAAAGACAATAGATATTGTGTTTCCTATATCAATGACAGCAATAAAGGTGCGTTTGGACTTGTTGAATGGTTACTGTCAGATTACTCAGTGTACACCGGCTTACTCATTCTGTCTGTGTCATCATCATGGAGAGAAACTGGGATTATTTCGAAATCCTCGTGAGGAAAGCCTATCACTACAAGGATTGAAATAATATTCACAACCATATATCCTGTCACAGCCCACTCGTTATTTTTGAACCAAGAACCAGAGAACCAGGTCTGTGAAATCAGACTGATAGATGTGACAGTTTGGAGCTGTTTCATTCATGAGGAGTTGGAGGCTGTCTGTGTGAACACAGAATATTATGGTGGTTTTTAAAAATATATATAAATTTTTTTTGATATTATTATTGCAATCACTCATTAGTCACTGAGCTTGGCCATACAGGATATCCTCTTTCCCAGAAAATCATTTCCTCATGTTACCCAAGGAACTTTCCCTAATCCTACTTGCTTCTTGTTTCTGGTTTCAGTTGAACAGAATAGATTACAAGAGAAGAGAACAGAACAGAGTGGAATAGAAAAGATAAGAATAGAATAGAATACATCAGAACATAATAGAATAGAATATGATGGAGTAGAATAGAACAGAATAGAACAGAGCCTGTGTTTCCCCAAGGATGTTAAAAGGGTGTTAAAAGACGAGCAAATAACTCAAAGAATGAAGGTACAGTCACAGGTCCATAGAACACTGTGTTCAGCCCGTGGTGTGACACTGACCAAACAGTGTGAATGTATGTCATGTCAACAGCACAGAAACAGCCTTCAGCGGTGGATCAAAGCTGAGTTAGCGTCAGCTGTGTCTTTCTGGTTAACGCTCATTTACTTTCAGAGTGGGAATTCCTCGTATGTGAAAGTGTCTGGTGCTCACGTACGAGATGCTCCAGTGTGTCATGTATTCAACAGAAACTTGCGGTGAGGCAATCCAGGCTTCAGGGAAGTGAGAGAGCGTGCAGGGAAGAAAAAAAACACCCTCTGAGGAGGCAAGTTGTTTTCCACAGTGTGTGGCCTTCGCTGATAACATTAATTACAACTGTGATGACAAATGTAATCAAGTGATACAAGGCCTTCGTCGGGTAAAAACCTTGGATCTCAAAAAAAGAAAAAAAAAGTTGGCTTAGAAAATCAGTTGAGCCTGGACTCCATGCATTTTTTACTTGATCCAGTGGGGGGGATTTCATAAGGTTTCATAAGCCCAAAAGCTGCAGAATTCTCTCAGTCCATAGAGAATCATGCAATCCTTCAGCTTCAACATGAAAATCACCACTACTGAGGCTACAAGGCGCTCACATGCCAACAGTTATGAGACTGTCTTCCTTTCTCTCAACGACCAAAGAGATCTTCTCAGAAATAGGTTACAGTACACGTCACCCCTGCGTCTTTTTATCTTTTTTTGTGACAGCATCTATTCCAATCCTCAGCCACTCGACCTTTATTGTTTTCTAAATATGATGTCATTTTGCGTGTGTAGCGTGAGCCGCCGGTATGCGGCAAACAGGTGACACACAATTTGAACAATTTGAGGTCCACCTGTCTGCATCAG